>JAXIVJ010010653.1:0-46374 GCA_036785665.1 Chirona hameri | reverse complement strand
GCTCACTGATGATGGTGGTGGTACGGAGGTGCGGCTCACTGATGGTGGTGGTGGTACAGAGGTGCGGCTCACTGATGATGGTGGTGGTACGGAGGTGCGGCTCACTGATGGTGGTGGTACGGAGGTGCAGCTCACTGATGGTGGTGGTACGGAGGTGCGGCTCACTGATGCTGGTGGTACGGAGGTGCGGCTCACTGATGGTGGTGGTACGGAGGTGCGGCTCACTGATGATGGTGGTGGTACGGAGGTGCGGCTCACTGATGATGGTGGTACGGAGGTGCGGCTCACTGATGGTGGTGGTGGAACGGAGGTGCGGCTCACTGATGATGGTGGTACGGAGGTGCGGCTCACTGATGATGGTGGTGGTACGGAGGTGCGGCTTACTGATGGTGGTGGTACGGAGGTGCGGCTCACTGATGGTGGTGGTGGTGGTACGGAGGTGCGGCTCACTGATGCTGGTGGTACGGAGGTGCGGCTCAGTGATGGTGATGGTACGGAGGTGCGGCTCACTGATGATTATGGTACGGAGGTGCGACTCACTGATGCTGGTGGTGGTACGGAGGTGCGGCTCACTGATGATGGCGGTGGTGGTACGGAGGTGCAGCTTACTGGTGGTGGTGGTACGGAGGTGCAGCTCACTGATTATTATGGTACGGAGGTGCGGCTCACTGGTGGTGGTGGTGGTACGGAGGTGCGGCTCACTGATGATTATGGTACGGAGGTGCGGCTCACTGATGGTGGTGGTACGGAGGTGCTGCTCACGGATGATGGTGGTGGTACGGAGGTGCGGCTCACTGATGATGGTGGTGGTACGGGGGTGCGGCTCACTGATGGTGGTGGTACGGAGGTGCGGCTCACTGATGGTGGTGGTACGGAGGTGCGGCTCACTGATGCTGGTGGTACGGAGGTGCGGGTCAGTGATGGTGGTGGTGGTACGGGGGTGCGGCTCACTGATGGTGGTGGTACGGAGGTGCGGCTCACTGATGGTGGTGGTACGGAGGTGCGGCTCACTGATGGTGGTGGTACGGAGGTGCGGCTCACTGATGATGGTGGTACGGAGGTGCGGCTCACTGATGCTGGTGGTGGTACGGAGGTGCGGCTCACTGATGATGGTGGTACGGAGGTGCGGCTCACTGTTGCTGGTGGTGGTACGGAGGTGCGGCTCACTGATGGTGGTGGTGGTACGGAGGTGCGGCTCACTGATGGTGGTGGTACGGAGGTGCGGCTTACTGATGGTGGTGGTACGGAGGTGCGGCTCACTGATGGTGGTGGTACGGAGGTGCGGCTCACTGATGCTGGTGGTACGGAGGTGCGGCTCACTGATGGTGGTGGTACGGAGGTGCGGCTCACTGATGATGGTGATGGTACGGAGGTGCGGCTCACTGATGGTGGTGGTGGTACGGAGGTGCGGCTTACTGATGGTGGTGGTACGGAGGTGCGGCTCACTAATGATGGTGGTGGTACGGAGGTGCGGCTCACTGGTGATGGTGGTGGTACGGAGGTGCGGCTTACTGATGGTGGTGGTGGTACGGAGGTGCGGCTCACTGATGATGGTGGTGGTACGGAGGTGCGGCTTACTGATGGTAGTGGTGGTACGGAGGTGCGGCTCACTGATGGTGGTGGTGGTACGGAGGTGCGGCTCACTGATGGTGGTGGTACGGAGGTGCGGCTCACTGATGGTGGTGGTACGGAGGTGCGGCTCACTGATGGTGGTGGTACGGAGGTGCGGCTCACTGATGGTGGTGGTACGGAGGTGCGGCTTACTGATGGTGGTGGTACGGAGGTGCGGCTCACTGATGGTGGTGGTGGTACAGAGGTGCGGCTCACTGATGATGGTGGTAGTACGGAGGTGCGGCTCACTGATGGTGGTGGTACGGAGGTGCGGCTCGCTGATGGTGGTGGTTTTACAGAGGTGCGGCTCACTGATGCTGGTGGTACGGAGGTGCGGCTCGCTGATGGTGGTGGTGGTACAGAGGTGCGGCTCACTGATGCTGGTGGTACGGAGGTGCGGCTCACTGATGGTGGTGGTGGTACGGAGGTGCGGCTCACTGATGCTGGTGGTACGGAGGTGCGGCTCAGTGATGGTGATGGTACGGAGGTGCGGCTCACTGATGATTATGGTACGGAGGTGCGACTCACTGATGATGGCGGTGGTGGTACGGAGGTGCAGCTTACTGGTGGTGGTGGTACGGAGGTGCAGCTCACTGATTATTATGGTACGGAGGTGCGGCTCACTGGTGGTGGTGGTGGTACGGAGGTGCGGCTCACTGATGATTATGGTACGGAGGTGCGGCTCACTGATGGTGGTGGTACGGAGGTGCGGCTCACGGATGATGGTGGTGGTACGGAGGTGCGGCTCACTGATGATGGTGGTGGTACGGGGGTGCGGCTCACTGATGGTGGTGGTACGGAGGTGCGGCTCACTGATGGTGGTGGTACGGAGGTGCGGCTCACTGATGCTGGTGGTACGGAGGTGCGGCTCAGTGATGGTGGTGGTGGTACGGGGGTGCGGCTCACTGATGGTGGTGGTACGGAGGTGCGGCTCACTGATGGTGGTGGTGGTACGGAGGTGCGGCTCACTGATGATGGTGGTGGTACGGAGGTGCGACTCACTGATGGTGGTGGTGGTACGGAGGTGCGGCTCACTGATGATGGTGGTACGGAGGTGCGGCTCACTGATGATGATGGTACGGAGGTGCGGCTCACTGATGCTGGTGGTGGTACGGAGGTGCGGCTCACTGATGATGGTGGTACGGAGGTGCGGCTCATTGATGGTGGTGGTGGAACGGAGGTGCGTCTCACTGATGATGGTGGTGGTACGGAGGTGCGGCTCACTGATGATGGTGGTGGTACGGAGGTGCGGCTCACTGATGGTGGTGATGGTACGGAGGTGCGACTCACTGATGGTGGTGGTGGTACGGAGGTGCGGCTCACTGATGATGGTGGTGGTACGGAGGTGCGGCTCACTGATGATTATGGTACGGAGGTGCGGCTCACTGATGGTGGTGGTGCGGAGGTGCGGCTCACTGATGATTATGGTACGGATGTGTGGCTCACTGATGCTGGTGGTACGGAGGAGCAGCTCACTGATGGTGGCGGTGGTACGGAGGTGCGGCTCACTGATGATTATGGTACGGATGTGCGGCTCACTGATGCTGGTGGTACGGAGGTGCGGCTCACTGATGGTGGTGGTGGTACGGAGGCGCGGCTCACTGATGGTGGTGGTACGGAGGTGCGGCTCACTGATGATTATGGTACGGAGGTGCGACTCACTGATGCTGGTGGTGGTACGGAGGTGCGGCTCACTGATGATGGCGGTGGTGGTACGGAGGTGTGGCTTACTGGTGGTGGTGGTACGGAGGTGCAGGTCACTGATTATTATGGTACGGAGGTGCGGATCACTGGTGGTGGTGGTGGTACGGAGGTGCGGCTCACTGATGATTATGGTACGGAGGTGCGGCTCACTGATGGTGGTAGTACGGATATGCGGCTCACTGATGATGGTGATGGTACGGAGGTGCGGCTCACTGATGATGATGGTACGGAGGTGCGGCTCACTGATGATGGTAGTCGTACGGAGGTGCGGCTCACTGATGATGGTGGTGGTACGGAGGTGTGGCTTACTGATGGTGGTGGTACGGAGGTGCGGCTCACTGATGATGATGGTACGGAGGTGCGGCTCACTGATGGTGGTGGTGGTACGGAGGTGCGGCTCACTGATGGTGGTGGTACAGAGGTGCGACTCACTGATGATGGTGGTGGTACGGAGGTGCGGCTCACTGATGATGGTGGTGGTACGGAGGTGCGGCTCACTGATGATGGTGGTGGTACGGAGGTGCGGCTCACTGATTGTGGTGGTACGGAGGTGCGGCTCACTGATGGTGGTGGTACGGAGGTGCGGCTCACTGATGGTGGTGGTGGTACGGAGGTGCGACTCACTGATGGTGGTGGTGGTACGGAGGTGCGGCTCACTGATGATGGTGGTGGTACGGAGGTGCGGCTCACTGATGATTATGGTACGGAGGTGCGGCTCACTGATGGTGGTGGTGCGGAGGTGCGGCTCACTGATGGTGGTGGTACGGAGGTGCGGCTCACTGATGATTATGGTACGGAGGTGCGACTCACTAATGCTGGTGGTGGTACGGAGGTGCGGCTCACTGATGGTGGTGGTGCGGAGGTGTGGCTCACTGATGCTGGTGGTACGGAGGAGCAGCTCACTGATGGTGGCGGTGGTACGGAGGTGCGGCTCACTGATTATTATGGTACGGAGGTGCGACTCACTGATGCTGGTGGTGGTACGGAGGTGCGACTCACTGATGATGGCGGTGGTGTTACGGAGGTGTGGCTTACTGGTGGTGGTGGTACGGAGGTGCAGGTCACTGATTATTATGGTACGGAGGTGCGGATCACTGGTGGTGGTGGTGGTACGGAGGTGCGGCTCACTGATGATTATGGTACGGAGGTGCGGCTCACTGATGGTGGTGGTACGGAGGTGCGGCTCACTGATGATGGTGATGGTACGGAGGTGCGGCTCACTGATGATGATGGTACGGAGGTGCGGCTCACTGATGATGGTAGTCGTACGGAGGTGCGGCTCACTGATGATGGTGGTACGGAGGTGCGGCTCACTGATGGTGGTGATGGTACGGAGGTGCGGCTTACTGATGTTGGTGGTACGGAGGTGCGGCTCAGTGATGGTGATGGTACGGAGGTGCGGCTCACTGATGATTATGGTACGGAGGTGCGACTCACTGATGGTGGTGGTGGTACGGAGGTGCGACTCACTGATGGTGGTGGTGGTACGGAGGTGCGGCTCACTGATGATGGTGGTGGTACGGAGGTGCGGCTCACTGATGATTATGGTACGGAGGTGCGGCTCACTGATGGTGGTGGTACGGAGGTGCGGCTCACTGATGGTGGTGGTACGGAGGTGCGGCTCACTGATGGTGGTGGTACGGAGGTGCGGCTTACTGATGGTGGTGGTACGGAGGTGCGGCTCACTGATGGTGGTGGTGGTACAGAGGTGCGGCTCACTGATGATGGTGGTGGTACGGAGGTGCGGCTCACTGATGGTGGTGGTACGGAGGTGCGGCTCGCTGATGGTGGTGGTGGTACAGAGGTGCGGCTCACTGATGCTGGTGGTACGGAGGTGCGGCTCGCTGATGGTGGTGGTGGTACAGAGGTGCGGCTCACTGATGCTGGTGGAACGGAGGTGCGGCTCACTGATGGTGGTGGTGGTACGGAGGTGCGGCTCACTGATGCTGGTGGTACGGAGGTGCGGCTCAGTGATGGTGATGGTACGGAGGTGCGGCTCACTGATGATTATGGTACGGAGGTGCGACTCACTGATGCTGGTGGTGGTACGGAGGTGCGGCTCACTGATGATGGCGGTGGTGGTACGGAGGTGCAGCTTACTGGTGGTGGTGGTACGGAGGTGCAGCTCACTGATTATTATGGTACGGAGGTGCGGCTCACTGGTGGTGGTGGTGGTACGGAGGTGCGGCTCACTGATGATTATGGTACGGAGGTGCGGCTCACTGATGGTGGTGTTACGGAGGTGCGGCTCACGGATGATGGTGGTGGTACGGAGGTGCGGCTCACTGATGATGGTGGTGGTACGGGGGTGCGGCTCACTGATGGTGGTGGTACGGAGGTGCGGCTCACTGATGGTGGTGGTACGGAGGTGCGGCTCACTGATGCTGGTGGTACGGAGGTGCGGCTCAGTGATGGTGGTGGTGGTACGGGGGTGCGGCTCACTGATGGTGGTGGTACGGAGGTACGGCTCACTGATGGTGGTGGTACGGAGGTGCGGCTCACTGATGGTGGTGGTACGGAGGTGCGGCTCACTGATGATGGTGGTACGGAGGTGCGGCTCACTGATGCTGGTGGTGGTACGGAGGTGCGGCTCACTGATGATGGTGGTACGGAGGTGCGGCTCACTGATGCTGGTGGTGGTACGGAGGTGCGGCTCACTGATGGTGGTGGTGGTACGGAGGTGCGGCTCACTGATGGTGGTGGTACGGAGGTGCGGCTCACTGATGATGCTGGTGGTACGGAGGTGCGACTCACTGATGATGGTGGTGGTACGGAGGTGCGGCTCACTAATGGTGGTGGTACGGAGGTGCGGCTCACTGATGCTGGTGGTACGGAGGTGCGGCTCACTGATGGTGGTAGTGGTACGGAGGTGCGGCTCACTGATGATGGTGGTGGTACGGAGGTGCGGCTCACTGATGATGGTGGTGGTACGGAGGTGCGACTTACTGATGGTGATGATGGTACGGAGGTGCGGCTCATTGATGCTGGTGGTACGGAGGTGCGGCTCACTGATGATGGCGGTGCGGAGGTGCGGCTCACTGATGGTGGCGGTACGGAGGTGCGGCTCACTGATGATGGCGGTGGTGGTACGGAGGTGCGGCTCACTGATGATTATGGTACGGAGGTGCGGCTCATTGATGGTGGTGGTGGTACGGAGGTGCGGCTCACTGATGGTGGTGGTGGTACGGAGGTGCGGCTCACTGATGGTGGTGGTGGAACGGAGGTGCGTCTCACTGATGATGGTGGTGGTACGGAGGTGCGGCTCACTGATGATGGTGGTGGTACGGAGGTGCGGCTCACTGATGGTGGTGATGGTACGGAGGTGTGGCTCACAGATGATGGTGGTGGTACGGAGGTGCGGCAAACTGATGATGATGGTACGGAGGTGCGGCTCACTGATGGTGGTGGTGGTACGGAGGTGCGACTCACTGATGATGGTGGTACGGAGGTGCGGCTCACTGATGATGGTGGTGGTACGGAGGTGCGACTCACTGATGGTGGTGATGGTACGGAGGTGCGGCTCACTGATGATGGTGGTGGTACGGAGGTGCGGCTCACTGATGGTGGTGGTGGTACGGAGGTGCGGCTCACTGATGATGGTGGTGGTACGGAGGTGCGGCTCACTGATGGTGGTGGTGGTACGGAGGTGCGGCTCACTGATGATGGTGGTGGTACGGAGGTGCGACTCACTGATGGTGGTGGTGGTACGGAGGTGCGGCTCACTGATGATGGTGGTGGTACGGAGGTGCGGCTCACTGATGATGATGGTACGGAGGTGCGGCTCACTGATGCTGGTGGTGGTACGGAGGTGCGGCTCACTGATGATGGTGGTACGGAGGTGCGGCTCATTGATGGTGGTGGTGGAACGGAGGTGCGTCTCACTGATGATGGTGGTGGTACGGAGGTGCGGCTCACTGATGATGGTGGTGGTACGGAGGTGCGGCTCACTGATGGTGGTGATGGTACGGAGGTGCGACTCACTGATGGTGGTGGTGGTACGGAGGTGCGGCTCACTGATGATGGTGGTGGTACGGAGGTGCGGCTCACTGATGATTATGGTACGGAGGTGCGGCTCACTGATGGTGGTGGTGCAGAGGTACGGCTCACTGATGGTGGTGGTACGGAGGTGCGGCTCACTGATGATTATGGTACGGATGTGTGGCTCACTGATGCTGGTGGTACGGAGGAGCAGCTCACTGATGGTGGCGGTGGTACGGAGGTGCGGCTCACTGATGATTATGGTACGGATGTGCGGCTCACTGATGCTGGTGGTACGGAGGTGCGGCTCACTGATGGTGGTGGTGGTACGGAGGTGCGGCTCACTGATGGTGGTGGTACGGAGGTGCGGCTCACTGATGATTATGGTACGGAGGTGCGACTCACTGATGCTGGTGGTGGTACGGAGGTGCGGCTCACTGATGATGGCGGTGGTGGTACGGAGGTGTGGCTTACTGGTGGTGGTGGTACGGAGGTGCAGGTCACTGATTATTATGGTACGGAGGTGCGGATCACTGGTGGTGGTGGTGGTACGGAGGTGCGGCTCACTGATGATTATGGTACGGAGGTGTGGCTCACTGATGGTGGTGGTACGGAGGTGCGGCTCACTGATGATGGTGATGGTACGGAGGTGCGGCTCACTGATGATGATGGTACGGAGGTGCGGCTCACTGATGATGGTAGTCGTACGGAGGTGCGGCTCACTGATGATGGTGGTGGTACGGAGGTGTTGCTTACTGATGGTGGTGGTACGGAGGTGCGGCTCACTGATGATGATGGTACGGAGGTGCGGCTCACTGATGGTGGTGGTGGTACGGAGGTGCGGCTCACTGATGGTGGTGGTACAGAGGTGCGACTCACTGATGATGGTGGTGGTACGGAGGTGCGGCTCACTGATGATGGTAGTGGTACGGAGGTGCGGCTCACTGATGATGGTGGTGGTACGGAGGTGCGGCTCACTGATGGTGGTGGTACGGAGGTGCGGCTCACTGATGGTGGTGGTACGGAGGTGCGGCTCACTGATGGTGGTGGTGGTACGGAGGTGCGGCTTACTGATGGTGGTGGTGGTACAGAGGTGCGGCTCACTGATGATGGTGGTGGTACGGAGGTGCGGCTCACTGATGGTGGTGGTACGGAGGTGCAGCTCACTGATGGTGGTGGTACGGAGGTGCGGCTCACTGATGCTGGTGGTACGGAGGTGCGGCTCACTGATGGTGGTGGTACGGAGGTGCGGCTCACTGATGATGGTGGTGGTACGGAGGTGCGGCTCACTGATGATGGTGGTACGGAGGTGCGGCTCACTGATGGTGGTGGTGGAACGGAGGTGCGGCTCACTGATGATGGTGGTACGGAGGTGCGGCTCACTGATGATGGTGGTGGTACGGAGGTGCGGCTTACTGATGGTGGTGGTACGGAGGTGCGGATCACTGATGGTGGTGGTGGTACGGAGGTGCGGCTTACTGATGGTGGTGGTGGTACGGAGGTGCGGCTCACTGATGGTGGTGGTGGTACGGAGGTGCGACTCACTGATGGTGGTGGTACGGAGGTGCGGCTTACTGATGGTGGTGGTGGTACGGAGGTGCGGCTTACTGATGGTGGTGGTGGTGCAGAGGTGCGGCTCACTGATGATGGTGGTGGTACGGAGGTGCGGCTCACTGATGGTGGTGGTACGGAGGTGCGGCTCACTGATGGTGGTGGTACGGAGGTGCGGCTCACTGATGCTGGTGGTACGGAGGTGCGGCTCACTGATGGTGGTGGTACGGAGGTGCGGCTCACTGATGATGGTGGTGGTACGGAGGTGCGGCTCACTGATGATTATGGTACGGAGGTGCGGCTCACTGATGGTGGTGGTACGGAGGTGCTGCTCACGGATAATGGTGGTGGTACGGAGGTGCGGCTCACTGATGATGGTGGTGGTACGGGGGTGCGGCTCACTGATGGTGGTGGTACGGAGGTGCGGCTCACTGATGGTGGTGGTACGGAGGTGCGGCTCACTGATGCTGGTGGTACGGAGGTGCGGCTCAGTGATGGTGGTGGTGGTACGGGGGTGCGGCTCACTGATGGTGGTGGTACGGAGGTGCGGCTCACTGATGGTGGTGGTACGGAGGTGCGGCTCACTGATGGTGGTGGTACGGAGGTGCGGCTCACTGATGATGGTGGTACGGAGGTGCGGCTCACTGATGCTGGTGGTGGTACGGAGGTGCGGCTCACTGATGATGGTGGTACGGAGGTGCGGCTCACTGATGCTGGTGGTGGTACGGAGGTGCGGCTCACTGATGGTGGTGGTGGTACGGAGGTGCGGCTCACTGATGGTGGTGGTACGGAGGTGCGGCTTACTGATGGTGGTGGTACGGAGGTGCGGCTTACTGATGGTGGTGGTGGTACAGAGGTGCAGCTCACTGATGGTGGTGGTGGTACGGAGGTGCGGCTCACGGATGGTGGTGGTACGGAGGTGCGGCTCACTGATGATGCTGGTGGTACGGAGGTGCGACTCACTGATGATGGTGGTGGTACGGAGGTGCGGCTCACTGATGGTGGTGGTACGGAGGTGCGGCTCACTGATGCTGGTGGTACGGAGGTGCGGCTCACTGATGGTGGTAGTGGTACGGAGGTGCGGCTCACTGATGGTGGTGGTGGTACGGAGGTGCGGCTCACTGATGGTAGTCGTACGGAGGTGCAGCTCACTGATGATGGTGGTGGTACGGAGGTGCAGCTCACTGATGATTATGGTACGGAGGAGCGGCTCACTGATGGTGGTGGAGGTACGGAGGTGCGACTCACTGATGATGGTGGTGGTACGGAGGTGCGGCTCACTGATGGTGGTGGTACGGAGGTGCGGCTCACTGATGCTGGTGGTACGGAGGTGCGGCTCACTGATGGTGGTAGTGGTACGGAGGTGCGGCTCACTGATGGTGGTGGTGGTACGGAGGTACGGCTCACTGATGGTAGTCGTACGGAGGTGCAGCTCACTGATGATGGTGGTGGTACGGAGGTGCAGCTCACTGATGGTGGTGGTGGTACGGAGGTGCGGCTCACTGATGATGGTGGTGGTACGGAGGTGCGGCTCACTGATGGTGGTGGTGGTACGGAGGTGCGGCTCACTGATGGTGGTGGTACGGAGGTGCGGCTTACTGATGGTGGTGGTACGGAGGTGCGGCTTACTGATGGTGGTGGTGGTACAGAGGTGCAGCTCACTGATGGTGGTGGTGGTTCGGAGGTGCGGCTCACGGATGGTGGTGGTACGGAGGTGCGGCTCACTGATGATGGTGGTCGTACGGAGGTGCAGCTCACTGATGATGGTGGTGGTACGGAGGTGCAGCTCACTGATGGTGGTGGTGGTACGGAGGTGCGGCTCACTGATGGTGGTGGTACGGAGGTGCGGCTCACTGATGATGATGGTACGGAGGTGCGGCTCACTGATGCTGGTGGTACGGAGGTGCGGCTCACTGATGATGGTGGTGGTACGGAGGTGCAGCTCACTGATGGTGGTGGTGGTACGGAGGTGCGGCTCACTGATGGTGGTGGTACGGAGGTGCGGCTCACTGATGATGATGGTACGGAGGTGCGGCTCACTGATGCTGGTGGTACGGAGGTGCGGCTCACTGATGATGGTGGTACGGAGGTGCGGCTCACTGATGGTGGTAGTGGTACGGAGGTGCGGCTCACTGATGGTGGTGGTACGGACGTGCGGCTCACTGATGCTGGTGGTACGGAGGTGCGGCTCACTGATGATTATGGTGGTACGGAGGTGCGGCTCACTGATGGTGGTGGTGGTACGGAGGTGCGGCTCACTGATGATGATGGTGGTACGGAGGTGCGGCTCACTGATGATTATGGTACGGAGGAGCGGCTCACTGATGGTGGTGGTGGTACGGAGGTGCGGCTCACTGATGGTGGTTGTGGTACGGAGGTGCGGCTCACTGATGCTGGTGGTACGGAGGTGCGGCTTACTGATGGTGGTGGTGGTACGGAGGAGCGGCTCACTGATGATGCTGGTGGTACGGAGGTGCGGCTCACTGATGATGGTGATACGGAGGTGCGGCTCACTGATGGTGGTGGTGGTACGGAGGTGCGGCTCACTGATGGTGGTGGTGGTACGGAGGTGCGGCTCACTGATGGTGGTGGTGGTACGGAGGTGCGGCTCACTGATGGTGGTGGTGGTACGGAGGTGCGGCTCACTGATGATGGTGGTGGTACGGAGGTGCGGCTCACTGATGATGGTGGTGGTACGGAGGTGCGGCTCACTGATGCTGGTGGTACGGAGGTGCGGCTCACTGATGGTGGTAGTGGTACGGAGGTGCGGCTCACTGATGATGATGGTGGTACGGAGGTGCGGCTCACTGATGATTATGGTACGGAGGTGCGGCTCACTGATGGTGGTGGTACGGAGGTGCGGCTCACTGATGATGATGATGGTACGGAGGTGCGGCTCACTGATGATGGTGGTGGTACGGAGGTGCGGCTCACTGATGATGGTGGTACGGAGGTGCGGCTCACTGATGGTGGTGGTGGTACGGAGGTGCGGCTCACTGATGATGGCGGTGGTGGTACGGAGGTGCGACTCACTGATGGTGGTGATGGTACGGAGGTGCGGCTCACTGATGATTATGGTACGGAGGTGCGGCTCACTGATGGTGGTGGTACGGAGGTGCGGCTCACTGATGATGGTGGTACGGAGGTGCGGCTCACTGATGGTGGTGGTGGTACGGAGGTGCGGATCACTGGTGATGGTGGTGGTACGGAGGTGCGGCTCACTGATGATTATGGTACGGAGGTGCGGCTCACTGATGGTGGTGGTACGGAGGTGCGGCTCACTGTCGATGGTGGTACGGAGGTGCGGCTCACTGATGATGGTGATGGTACGGAGGTGCGGCTCACTGATGCTGGTGGTGGTACGGAGGTGCGGCTCACTGATGGTGGTGGTGGTACGGAGGTGCGGCTCACTGATGATGATGGTGGTACGGAGGTGCGGCTCACTGATGGTGGTGGTACGGAGGTGCGGCTCACTGATGATTATGGTACGGAGGAGCGGCTCACTGATGGTGGTGGTGGTACGGAGGTGCGGCTCACTGATGGTGGTGGTGGTACGGAGGAGCGGCTCACTGATGGTGGTGGTGGTACGGAGGTGCGGCTCACTGATGATGGTGGTGGTACGGAGGTGCGGCTCACTGATGATGGTGGTGGTACGGAGGTGCGGCTCACTGATGATGGTGGTGGTACGGAGGTGCGGCTCACTGATGATGGTGGTGGTACGGAGGTGCGGCTCACTGATGATGGTGGTGGTACGGAGGTGCGGCTCACTGATGGTGGTGGTGGTACGGAGGTGCGGCTCACTGATGATGGTGGTGGTACGGAGGTGCGGCTCACTGATGATGGTGGTGGTACGGAGGTGCGGCTCAGTGATGGTGATGATGATGGCACGCAGGTGCGGCTCACGGATGTCCGCAGCCGCCGCATTTGGCGCCAACTTGGCGGCTCGCCAGGGAGGCTGGCACGGCCGCCGGTGGGGTAGAGCGCGGGGGAGCGGCGTCCTCACGCCCTATCTCTCTCTCCACCGAACCGGACGGTGCACTATGGACCAGGAGCCCGATCTAGCCCGCCATAATTGGTCGGAGTTATTTTGTTTTATTTCAATATGGGACATACATGAATATGTTCAGAATTGACCGTGGATTAAGAATATGGCAAGAGTTGTTGAGTCCAATCCAGCGGTGTCGACTTATCAAAATGATTGGGGGGGGGGGGGGGCGAACAGGGACGGGTCCAAGAACTGGCGGATCTAGCCTCTCTCCAAGTGGGGGGGGGGGGGGGGGGATCTATTTTTTGTGGCAAAGGTACCTCCATTTTTTTTCTGCGCGGATTTGGGAAGGTCACCTTATTTTGGTATTCGAGCTTCAGAAAATAACTTTTTCGGAGAAAAAAAAAACGCGATATTCCGTAGCACATAATGCACATATAAGTAATATAAGGTTTATCTCATACCAACTCTCAGGGGCGTCGCCGATAATTTTTTAGTATGGGGGTCGGCTGAAATGACGAAAAAAATGTACCCCAATTTTGTCTGCGTGTATTTACGCCTTTGCAACATTTTTAATGTAAATTTACATATTATAGTAGGTACTTGTTATTTAGCGCTGCCAAACAGCGCGAAATGTTTACGGGTTTGCCTGATAAAACCCAGAAACATAGGCGGTGAGCCTTGTACAGGAGAAGGTAAAAATGTTATTCAATTAAATTCAGCGTTACGATGAACCGAAGACGATCACGATGGCTTCGTTATGCCGATGTTTACCGATGTGACGCTGCGAAGCGGCGTGATATTTTAATTTTAGGTCGTTGAAAACGAAATTTTCATATTGGAACCAGACCGTGATTGGAGCCAAGCCTCAGGTAACCCCTTTTCCTGGTTGCACATCCCGGTATGATGAAAAATATTGAAATGCAGGTAGTTTTTCAGATACATTAGCCTCGGATAGTAAATCACAATGACCGGTGGCAGTCAGCGCTCAATAGTACATATGATAATAATAACTGTATACATATGTACCGAACTGTAACAAACAACTGGTAACAATGCAAATAGTTTGAAAGCAGAAAGAGGTAGAACGACTTTTCCGCGCACAAATGGTCCCTGTGGATCTGGAGGAGCCTGGTGGGAGATGGCTTGGGGAGGTGGACTTGGCCTGGTCCCCACTATTTGCTCTTCGGTCCAGCAAGTTGGGCACCACTGGAGCAGGTCCCGGGTGCCGATGTCCGCGTCTTTGCGTTCGCGTCGCCTTTTTCGTAACTCGGCCGACTAGCTAAACATGTAGCCCGCTTGAAAGTTAATATTTTATGAAGGGAGTGGGCTCTGGGGCCAGCAATTACCGCCAAGGAGAGCCTCTGCCAGACACTTGATGAAATTCATTTTCCCATTTTCAAAATTTGTATAAGCAATTGCGAAACTTTTTCTCCGGTTTAAAACAAAAATATCCGGTTTTTGGCTGTGGATAGCTGGATTTCGACTGCTGCGAAGACAATTTGTACGATTTTACGATAAACTGGGAACGCGCGGGGTAATACTTGTATTGAATCCACCCAGATTCCTGTGTGTATGTGGGGGGGGGACATAAAGACATAAAGACATAAAGACATAAAAGAAAAGTGCAACAAAGAGCCTCTTGGGCCCATCCGAGGTTGCACCCCACCCCACCCACACCCACACCCAACCCCAACCCCCCCCCCCCCTCCACCAGTCTCGCCCCTTCAAATCACCTTACTCTACCTGCATAAAAGAAGGCTAATCCCACGAGTATTTATGAACTAATCCCTTCTCTGTAAAGTATTTATCTAATCTAATTTTGAAGGAAGCAAGTGTCACTGCATCAGCGACATCCCCTGGTAGCATATTCCAATGTCCTACAACCCTTCTACTGAAAAATGACTGTCGTAGCCTAGTCCTACTTTGTTTCATAATGAGTTTATGCTGATGACCTCTACCTCGATTTTCCCTATTGAACTCAAACATACCCTTTAAATATCCAGAATGCTGACTATTTACAAATTTGAAGACTTCAATTAGATCTCCTCTTAGCTTTCTATATCTAAGTGAAAACATACCCAATTTCTTTAATCTATCTTCATAAGGTAAACTACCAAGACAATTAACCATTTTTGTTGCCCTTTTTTGAACTCTTTCTAACAACCAGCAATCTTTCTCATATGTTGGAGACCAGGCTTGTACACAATACTCCAAATGTGGTCTAACGTATGCACAATACAGTTTTGTTATTACCTTTTCACTCTTGTAGGAAACATTTCTGTTAATGGCCCCTAGCATTCTAAGTGCCTTTTTCCTAGCTTCTACAACCTGGTCTGACGCTGATAGTCTATTGTTTACCACAACACCTAAATCTCTTTCCTTTTCAATCTGCTCCATTTTCTGCCCACCCATTTCATACCTATGTTTACTGCTAACCCGTCCAGCGTGCATAATCTTACATTTACTCAAATTGAATTTCATCTGCCATGACCACTCAACTAGCTTGTCCAGATCTGATTGAAAAACATCCTGATCATGTTTTCCTCTAATAATCCTGACAACTTTTAGATCGTCTGCAAATTTCAAGACTTTGCTGTCTATACTGTTCTCAATTGCATTCACAAATATTATAAAAAGCAATGGGCCCAGGACTGAGCCCTGTGGAACCCCACTGAGAACCTCCTTCCATTGTGATTGGCACCCATTCAATATAACCCTTTGCTGGTGTCCTGAAAGCCACGTTTCTATCCAATCCAGAATCTTGCCCCTGATCCCATGAATTTTAAGTTGCAACCCCAGTCTTGTATGGGGGACTTTGTCAAATGCTTTACTGAAATCAAGAAAAGCTACATCTAGCTGTTTACCCTGATCAAAGCTATCTGTTGCAACATCCAAAAACTCCGGAAGATTAGTTAAACAAGAACGGCCCTTCCTAAAGCCATGCTGTGTATCCTTGATGAGTTCATTTTGCTCCAAGAATTCAACAATCTTATCTTTGATGATTGATTCAAGCACCTTGCAGACTAATGAGGTCAGACTAACTGGTCTATAGTTTTCCTCTTTACTTCTATCTCCCTTTTTATGAATAGGAACAACATTTGCTCTTTTCCAATCAAGTGGAATTTTACTATCTGCAAGTGATTTAGAAAATATTATGGCTAATGGAACCGACAACTCCCTTTCAGATTCTCTTAAAAGTCTAGCATGGATTTCATCAGGTCCTTCTGCCTTGTTAGGCCTTACTTTCTTTAGATATTCTAGAACAAGTTCACTACTTATGCCACCTAGCTCTCCTATAGTCTCCTCTGTCTCTAGCTCAGGCTGAAGTGCTGCAATACTACTCTGGTCCTCGATAGTAAAGACAGATTGAGACTGATCATTAAGCACTTCAACCATTTCACTGTCCTTGCTAACTAACACATCATCTACCTTAAATGGACCTATATTTTTGGAAACTGTACTTAACTTATAAAAACTGAAGAACTTCTTACTATCTGCATTACAATGTGCAATACTACTCTGGTCCTCGATAGTAAAGACAGATTGAAACTGATCATTAAGCACTTCAACCATTTCACTGTCCTTGCTAACTAACACATCATCTACCTTAAATGGACCTATATTTTTGGAAACTGTACTTAACTTATAAAAACTGAAGAACTTCTTACTATCTGCATTACAATGTCTAGCTAAATCAAGTTCCTTTGCCCTTTTAGCTGCTCTGACCTTTTTCTTAACTGAATTTCTTGCATTCTGGTAGGCCTTCTGATTTATATCTAGTGAAGATCCCTTCAAAATGCCAAATGCACTTCTTTTAGCTTGTATAGCACTCCTTACTTCTGGGGTAAGCCAAACTGGATTGCCCTTGGTTCTGTTACGTTTGCGCCTGAGGGGTATATGCCGATTTTGAATTTGGCTTAATCTAGCTTTGAAAACATTCCAGGCCTCACATGCATCTAAACCTGCCAACTCAACGTTCCATTTTATCTGTGCGAGGTCATTTCTAATACCATCAAAATCAGCCCGGCTGAAGTTTGGAACCATAATAAGGTTATCTTTGGGCCTCATTTCTGATGAGATATTGAATTTAACCATATTGTGATCACTGGTTCCTAGACCTGCACAAATACTTATGTCACTAACTAGATCACTGTTGTCTGAGAATACAAGGTCTAGAATGGAGCAATGTCTGGTTGGCTCTATTACAAACTGATGCATGAAAAGCTCCTCTTCAAAGATTTGCCTATACAACCTACACTCATTTGTTTCCTCCGCTATACTTTCGTATCCTCTTAAGTTAAAATCTCCCATAATAAGACACTGAGCCCGAAAGTTCCTACGTATTTCCTCACAAACATTTGCCCCTGATGCCCTCCCCCCGCTGGATCTGCCGGTGGGTCCAAGGGGGCCTATTTCAACGCCACGGGTTTACCAAAACGACTGAAATCGGGCAACAATTACACATTTCATGATTGTAAAATAAAATAACGTATGTTTTTAAGCTTTTCTGATTAGGCATTTGAATGTTATATTCTATTCATTAGGCGTTCGAATGCTGGTATTCTATTCTATGATATTCTATGACCCCAGCCAATGGCGGGTTAATGATGAGCACGGTATGGCGACCGACGATTGATAGTTGCGACATTTGGTGGCAACCGACGATTGATAGTTGCGACATTTGGTGGCAACCGACGATTGATAGTTGTGACATTTGGTGGCAGCCGACGATTCATAGTTGTGACCGTGGGTTAATGTCCTGCTTATCTTCTGAACCATCTTAACATGGCATACTCTAGGCATTTTACACCAATGTTGTTAGATGCTTGCACCTATCCTCTACAAGCTCCTATACAAATGATCTCCGTCAGCATGAGACTGTCGTCTCCCAGTCGTTTCCCAGCTTTCCCAGCTGTCCCCCTGTAGTTTCCCAGCCACCCTGGAAAGGCTGGCCATGACAACATGGTGTCCGATATGGTCGACGCGTTTCCTATCCTGTGTGGTGGTGGCCCGAGCGGCATGGAATGTTTTTCCGGTGGCCGGTGGTTCACTATTGCCATCTGACGTCACACGATCAAGTGCTTTATAAATTATAAACTTTTACATAAAAATATCTCGCGAAATACTGTTTTTTTAATGCAAAATGGTGTGGATCACGTTCATTGGCACATCTTCCCTATTGTTTTGCAAATATTCAACAAAGAACCTGCAACTAGTCGATTGTAAAGCGTGTATTGACTAATGTACACAACGTACGCAACCCTCGCGACCAATGTGATGTTTCGCGCAGAAGAGATGTGCACATCACCCATATCTGCGTATAGTAATAACTTATACACGTGACACACAACTTACACGCTTTGACAACAAAATATAGGTTAGTCCGAACCATGGCGTCAGCGAACTAACCGTCCGAATTGCCATCAATTGACTTCACAAGCAGACACTCTGTGAAACCTGAAACGTGTCGCTCCGGAATATTAAAGATATCAGATTATGTACATCCGCGACAAATTGTGATGCGATTTGAAGAAACAAAGTTTTTGGTTCCTAAAAGTGCATAAGCGCATCCCTGACCGTCTGCAACACTAACAGGACAGTCCTGCACTCGACTGAATACTAGCATCAAATGTAATAACTTCGAGTCACATTAAGCGTATACAAAGCTACACTTCGCTACCACACATCACAGATCGTTCCCTTCCACATCAAGCTTCCCTGACAGAGAAACCACACACAATCATAGCACGTGGCGGGATGAAAAGACGCAACAGGCATAAGGAACATCTAAAGTTTGCAATACCGCTTTGCATAAGCGTAGGAGTCATTTCGGATTGCTAGAATCCCTGCTTGATTGTTGGCACAGAAGAGCGCATCGAGCAAGCAACGTTTGAGTGGGAAAATATCGCCGTCGCAGGTAGTCGAGAAACCTATGGTTGTTGAACTGTCCGATCATTTCGGTATAAATTAAAGTTGTTTAAAAAAAGACATGGTTACAGTTAGATAGAGAGATCCAAACGGATTTACAAGTACAGGATTCAAATTCAGTGGTTGGTATTTGTAGTGTTTGAGATGATAAATCTAGTTTTTTTTAATTTATCATCTTTTTCATTACAAAAAAAATATCATCTCACACACTGCAAAGAAGCGTCAGCACACTGCAGTACTATTACAGTGACTCACGTGAGTTCCTCTAAATCTAAAGCAACGATAGTACCTTCACAATTTCTGCTAACGACCGGAAGCTGCCAACTACGTACAAGGGCCCACAACGCATCCACTGTCCAAGTTGACAGATACAGCAGAAAGCACTACATAACACCCTACGGAATCCACTACAGGATCCCCAGTAGCGTGGTTTCCGTGCTGCCAGCGGAGCGGCGCTGCTCGGCTGCCATATTCACCTCGACCAGTGTGTCGATGCTGTTTGCGCTGGCGCCGTGCAGTAGCCGCTGTGCCGCCAGCGACTTGAAGTTAAAATTCAGCGAGCTCAGGCTTGGGTACGTACGAAGCGACGTGTCCCCAGGCGAGCCGGGTCGCTTTTCGGCGGATTCGGACGGCGTCTCCGCAGACTGCGTTGCCGCGGCGTCCGTCATCTTGACTGGCGCGGGTGCAGCATCCTCCATCTTGGCCGCCGGCAGCGTAACGTCCGCACTCTTGGCTGGAGGGGTTTTTACAAGGTCGTGGTAGGTCAGCGGACGAGTCAGCCTCGGATCGGGGGTGATCCCGTCCGGCAGAGACTTTGGTGGCACTTTCGCCGGCGCGGAGAGTTCGTGGAAGATATTTTTAACGCTGAGACGTTCAGGTCGCGTTGGACTGACCGCTTCCAGAACCTTCTCGTTGTTCATCTGTTTTCGCTCCAGAGCGTGCAACACTCGAGACGTGTTCTGATCTTTCCGTCGGTGAGAAGAACGGAGCTCGCTGCCGACGTCAGTTGGTACCTGAGCGACGTCACAAGGCGACTGAGTGACGTCAGATTTCGGGATGACATCAGCACGGACTTGACGGGTCTTGGACGATGGCGTAACGCGATCGTGGTGGTGCCTTGGGGAAGAGTGACCCCGGTGTTCTTGTCTTCTGGGAGCTTCGCCGTTTTCGCGAGTTTTTGTGGAGGAGACATTGTGGTCATGGGAAACTTTGGACCCCTTTTCTCTGTCTCGTGGCTTTGTCGTGGGCGTGCTTCTCTTCAACAGTGGCGGAGGATCTAACGTCGCAAGAACGCCGATGTTTTGGTACACTGGTTCGTTTTCCACTCTCTTTGGACGATTCGAGCGGCTCTTTTCGCTAACGACTTCTAAATGGTTTATATCAAAATATTCTCCATTCTCCACATGCGTGAGTTTCGCTCGAGGTTGCGAGGGGCCTCGCTTTAGCCTGTCCTCAGCCCTTGGCCTGTCGGGAGAGCGGACTTTGTTGTCCTGGTCGACGTAGACGGAGTTTTGCCTGATGTCATCGCTTGTGCCGTCTTGCCGATGTTTCGACACGCCGTTCGAGTCAGTTGACTTGTGCTTTTCACGGTTTGAGTCAGCTGGGTGATGTTGTGAGTTCCGGCTGAATCCTTGCTGCTTGGTGTCAAGGTTAGAGTCATGCACACGGTTTTTCGCATTCGGATTCACATTTCGCGCATCGATTTCACTGTTGGGTTTGCGGTTTGAGTCGACGACTTTCTTGGAGTCGGCGCACTTGAGCTTGGAGTCCTTGTTGCTCCGTCTTGGTGACTTGTGCTCCTTCCGTCTCGATGGTGACACGTTGGAGGGCTGACAGCTGACTCGGGTATCATCAGTGGAGGCAGGACGACTCGAGTCAACTGGGGAGCAGCCCGCGGTTCTCGGGGATTGAGAATGCGTCGGGGATGACCGGGACATCCCCACTCTGTCCAGAGAAGAATTCTCTCTCCGGTTCGCCTCCGAGGTACGGTTCACTCTATCCACTGCAGCCGATCGAGATCGCCTCTCAACAGGTTCTGATGGACCGTTTTCCCCGCTATCTCTGCACTGCTGCGGCGACTCGAGCTTCGCGCCGCGCTCCAGAGATGTCGCTGCTGAGTTGTCGGAGCGCTCCAGACTCGAACCGCTGCTCGTGCGGCTGCTGCTGTGCCTCGCGCGAGCCTCGAGTCGCTCGCGCACGTGTCGCTGTGCCAGAGTCTCGACGTGATTCGGCGAGCCGCTGGCTAGCTCGGGCGAGACACCGCTACGGGTCGTGTTCGAGTCTCCCTTCAGTTCACGGTTCTCGGGTCTCACGACAGGCACGATGTCCGCCGGTGACCTCAATCTCTCGCCCTTCTTTCGAGGCGACCTGTGCCTCTGCCGTCCCGACTTCGTCGAGGGTTTCTGCTCGTCGGCGGGAGTATCGGCCTCGGCCAGGTACTCGGAGAGCTTGGTGCGCCGCGGCAGCGTCGACGACCGCGGCGCCATCTGTGGCTCGGCGGCTATAGCTGAAGTTTCGGTGGTCTCCGCCAAGTGGTCCATGCTGCCATTGACCGGACGTGGTTTCTTGTGCCGCCGCGAACGTAGCACCTGTGCACATGTTATATTGTCAGAAGATGCGGAGTTTTACAGTGTAAAAAGCGAGGTCGATTAAAATAGCGATTCAGATGACATGCGAAACGTTGATGTGCCACCTAATTGACACTTCATTAGATACGTCATGAAATGGCTCACGAAATATAGAACAGGAATTTCAGACCTCTTACAGGAATAGTTCACCTTTAACATGGGGTTTTGAACTGAGTTAGCAGATTTGTGGAGCAGATCGAAAAACGAGTTGTGGTGAAAGAATTACCTCGATACGCTAAGTAATTTCGACACAGGACTAGTGGGCCCCTTTTAGAAGCAGAAGTTTCATTTTCCTGAAACTTGTTTCGGGTCCTCACAACGGTTGTTCCGTTACAAGCAGCTTGCGTATATATGCCTAAAGTCCGTCGTTATTGTGTGCAATAGTTTCCATATCCTAGCTACCATATGCATGACGTCATAATTGTCATGAAGTTTGTTATGGATATGAAGGAGAAAAGAGAAATATGCCGATTTTTCGACGGATATCTATCTATCGTCCAAACAAATGCTGTATTTGTTTTTTTGACTCCAAATACCCAGTATAGCCAAATTTCAAGACAACTTGCAAGGTGACCTATTCCCTTTAAGTTGAATTCGGTCAAGCAACTTTGAAGTGTACAGAAAGCATGCCGACCATGGGGTCTGAAGCGGGGCGGGGGGGGGGGGGGGGGGGGGGAGGGACGCGTCCCCCCCCCCCCAAATTTCGGATTTTAACATTAGGCCTAATTTGGCTAATAAAACATTGGGCGTTGCATGCAAATAATCGAAACAGTTAACATTCATAACGTCATACAACTTCATAGAAAACATTTGTCTTTGCTTGTCTATTTTGGTAGCACACAATTAACAAGAGGCTTTTATTCATAACAAGCCTACAAAAAAACGCCATCGCCTGGAATCGAACCCACGCCCGCCACGCTCACCTTGGGCGAACGATCAGCTGAGCTGCGCTGGGCGCGGCGCGGCGACGTCTGCGCGCCGACCGAGTGCAGGTGTGTGACGTCACCCGAGGTCCACTCGGGCGGCGGGAACTGTGCGCTGAATGTAGCCAGCTGACGGCGCGGGACGGCTAGACGGAGCAGCTTGGAGAGGAGCGACGGACGCTCCACTGGCGGCCAGAAGGGGTAGAGTTGTTATGGGGGGGTATATCAGGGGCGGATACAAGGTGGCGGGGGGGGGGGGGGGAGGCGATGGTGGCGATAGCCCTCCCCTTGGCCGATTTCGAGACAATTGCTTCCCATGTCGTATACAAATATAGAAAGCGAAAATTGTGGCCTCCTCAAAATGAAGTGGGCCAAATCCGGCGAGTTTAACAATTTTAGGGGTAAATATTAGGGGCCTCCGATTTGTAATGCCTTCGAGATTTTCTGGAACATTCCCATGCATTTTTAGCTAATGGGGCCCCTGACGGGTACGGGGGGGGGGCTCCTGTCTAATACCGGGGTCTCCTAACTAGTACGAGGGTCTCCTATCTAGTACCAGGGGCCTTCTATCTAGTACGGGGCCTCCTGTCTAGTACCTGGGGCCTCCTGTCTGGTACCGGGGGCCTCCTATCTACTCCAGAGCCCGGTGATTTCCTTAAAGTTGAGGCCCGGCCCAGGCCCAGTCCAGGCACGGCCCATGGCCCATAGGGCCATCCCGGCCCGTGACGAACTCTGCTATCTACTACCGGGGCCTCCTATCTAGTACCAGGGCCTTATGTCTAGTACCTGGGGCCTCCTATGCTGGTGACAATGGCCTAAAATTGGAAAATTTTGTGCAAAACTACAACCTATGGATACTATTTTTCCACTCTTCTTCACGAGTTTTACTGTGAGTTTTCCAATCCTTTTTTAAATGTACTGAATAGTTGAACCCTGATACTGATTTGATAAATGTAATGATAGGGACAGCCTGTGGAGGGAAATACAGGTATAATATATATATATATATATATATATATATATATATATATATATATATATATATATATATATATATATATATATATATATATATATATATATATATATATATATATATATATATATATATATATATATATATATATATATATATATATATATATATATATATATATATATATATATATATATATATATATATATATATATATATATATATATATATATAATACAGGTATAATAAATACATATTGGTATAGGTAATATCTAATTTTGGTGGGCGGGTTATGGGGTATTAATAAAGCCGAGTACATATTTGTTGTCGAATTTTCCACTCTTTATGGTTATTTCTAGCCAGAATTGTCCACTCCGCACCCCGGTTCCAAAGCAATCCATAAGACCGTGACGGATGGCCTCCTGTCTAGTAACTACCGGGGGCCTCCTATCTAGTACGGAGTCCTCCTGTCTAGTACCATACTGCGACTCACTACACCTCTTGGCGACTCACTAGTTACATATGACGGGCGACTCACTAGTTACATATGACGGGCGACTCACTAGGTACATATGACGGGCGAATCACTAGTTACATTTGACGGGCGACTCACTAGTTACATATGACGGGCGACTCACTAGTTACATATGACTGGCGACTCACTAGTTACATATGACGGGCGACTCACTAGTTACATATGACGGGCGACTCACTAGTTACATATAACGGGCGACTCACTAGTTACATATGACAGGCCACTTACTAGTTACATATGACGGGCGACTCACTAGTTACATATGACGGGCGACTCACTAGTTACATATGACGGGCGACTCACTAGTTACATTTGACGGCCGACTCACTAGTTACATATGACGGGCGACTCACTAGTTACATATGACGGGCGACTCACTAGTGACATATGACGGGCGACTCACTAGTTACATATGACGGGCGACTCACTAGTTACATATGCCGGGCGACTCACTAGTTACATATGACGGGCGACTCACTAGTGACATATGACGGGCGACTCACTAGTTACATATGACGGGCGACTCACTAGTTACATATGACGGGCGACTCACTAGTGACTCACTAATGACGGGCGACTCACTAGTTTCATATGACGGGCGACTCACTAGTTACATATGACGGGCGACTCACTAGTTACATATGACGGGCCACTCACTAGTTACATATGACGGGCGACTCACTAGTTACATTTGACGGGCCACTCACTAGTTACATTTGACGGGACACTCACTAGTTACATATGACGGGCGACTCACTAGTCACATATGACGGGCGACTCACTAGTTACATATGACGGGTGACTCACTAGATACATATGCCGGGCGACTCACTAGTTACATATGACGGGCGACTCACTAGTTACATATGAAGGGCGATTCACTAGTTACATATGACGGGCGAATCACTAGTTACATATGACGGGCGACTCACTAGTTACATATGACGGGCCACTCACTAGTTACATATGACGGGCGACTCACTAGTTACATATGACGGGCGACTCACTAGTTACATATGACGGGCGACTCACTAGTTACATATGACGAGCGATTCACTAGTTACATATGACGGGCGACTCACTAGTTACATTTGACCGGCGACTCACTAGTTACATATGACGGGCGACTCACTAGTTACATATGACGGGCTACTCACTAGTTACATATGACGTGCGACTCACTAGTTGCATATGACTGACGACTCACTAGTTACATATGACGGGCGACTCACTAGTTACATATGACGGGCGACTCACTAGTTATATACGACGGGCGACTCACTAGTTACATATGACGGGCGACTCACTAGTTACATATGACGGGCGACTCACTAGTTACATATGACGGGGGACTCACTAGTTACATATGACGGGCGACTCACTAGTTACATATGACGGGCGACTCACTAGTTACATATGACGGGCGACTCACTAGGTACATATGACGGGGGACTCACTAGTTACATATGAGGGGCGACTCACTAGTTACATATGACGGGCGACTCACTAGTTACATATGACGGGCGACTCACTTAGTTACATATGACGGGCGACTCACTAGTTACATATGACGGGCGACTCACTAGTTACATATGACGGGCGACTCACTAGTTACATATGACGGGCGACTCACTAGTTACATATGACGGGTGACTCACTAGTTACATATGACGGGCGACTCACTAGTTACATATGACGGGCGACTCACTAGTTACATATGACGGGCGACTCACTAGTTACATATGACGGGCGACTCACTAGTTACATATGACGGGCGACTCACTTGTTACATATGACGGGCCACTCACTAGTTACATATGACGGGCGACTCACTAGTTACATATGACGGGCGACTCACTAGTTACATATGACTGGCGACTCACTAGTTACATATGACGGGCCACTCACTAGTTACATATGACGGGCGACTCACTAGTTACATATGACGGACGACTCACTAGTTACATATGACGGGCGACTCACTAGTTACATATGACGGGCGACTCACTAGTTACATATGACGGGCGACTCACTAGTTACATATGACGAGCGACTCACTAGTTACATATGACGGGCGACTCACTAGTTACATATGACGGGTGACTCACTAGTTACATATGACGGACGACTCACTAGTGAGATATGACGGGCGACTCACTAGTTACATATGACGGGCGACTCACTAGTTACCTATGACGGGCGACTCACTAGTTACATATGACGGGCGACGATCACTAGTTACATATGACGGGCGACTCACTAGTGACTCACTAATGACGGGCGACTCACTAGTGACTCACTAATGACGGGCGACTCACTAGTTTCTGTTTCATGACTCCAGGTCAATTAAGGACCAATCGAAAATGTTGCACCAGCGATTAGTCTGACTGTCGCCCATGCTGGTTTCCAGTGGACTCGTTTCAGATGACTTTTTGACAGGAGGCCCCTGGTTTCAGTTCACAGTATTTTAGTAACAGAAAATACAATAAAAATGAAAATATAGTAGCGGATTGGCGCAAAAGCAATGGCTTACATTTTTAGCTGCCATCATAGGTGGACAATTGTCAAAATGCCAGGGGGAGCTTTTCCACAGGCGGCGGTACAGCCTAAGTTGGAGCGAGGGGGGGGGGGGGGGGGTACGAAGAGGAGGGGGTGGAGGGGAGAGGGACGGCCATTTAGGCCGCTTAACCGCAGCGGCACCGTAAAAGCATAGGGAACAAGTGGCGCAATAAGCGATGCCAATGTCAGTCGCAATCATGCATAGAATACATAATATCGAAATAGATGTTATGATGTTATCGAAATGTTATCGAAAGGGATGTTATGGTATGTCTGGGGATAATAATTTCCCTGTACATGCACAACGGCCGTCAGAAAATAATAACACTATAAGTCGATGCAAGGATCTTTCTGTATTTTGAGTTTCGAGAGAGGAGAGGTAACGGGAATAAATTAATCCCGTCACCGATATGATTAATCTGAGCACCGAAATAACTGGACATATCACCGAAAATAAATGCAACCAAAGGAACTAAATCTACACCGAAACGCTGCTTTCATCACTGAAACAGCTGGTTTCATCACCGATACTTCCAAATCAACGTATTCAGTAATATGGCATACCAACTACCAGATGCCTTGGGTAATACATTATTTGCGTTTAACCGACTAATTCTACCGTAACCATTATTTGCGTAACCAATTCGATTACGTTATTACACTTTTCCTGTCACACCAGGCCACCCGCCAGACACTGCCACGGCCAGTGTCCGTTGAGGCCCCAGCTTAGTAAATATTATAACTAGTTGTCTACAAGATGGTCTGGGGGATCCGGGGATACCCCCCCCCCCCCCCCCCCCGTAGAGTCGCAGCGCAGCGCAGCGCAGCGAGCGAACGCGAGCGGAGCGTTCTAAACGTGGGTCCCTGCGGCCGTGATTGCTGTAAAGATTAGATCAGGTTCAATTATGTTATTATAATTTGTATTGCCACACCAGGCCGCCCGCCAGACTCTGCCACGGCCAGTGTTTACTGTCCGGTGTGGCCCCAGCGTAGTGTGTATTATAATCAGTGCTGCAATTTCGGCGATGGTTCAAGTCAATCCGGTGATGATTAAGTTACTTCGGTTTCATATCAGTCATTTCGGTGATATTAGAAAAAAATGTGATGTTTAAGCCATTTCGGTGATTAATTGGTCAAAACGGTGATGGATAAACAATTCGGTGATTTAAATAATTTTAGGTGACTGAATAATACCCTGCTGTTTTATTCTGATTTTTTTAACGATTCTGGTGTTCATGCTATCATTAAGGGATGCAAATCAGTAAAAAAATATTATCATTTATTGAAATAGAAAATAACAAATGACAAAATCTTACGAAAACAAGAATTCGTCACATGTTTAATCGATTCCGTCATTGGACAGTCCAGTACCACGGCTCGTTGGTCTAGGGGTATGATTCGCGCTTCGGGTGCGCGAGGTCCCGGGTTCAAATCCCGGACGAGCCCGTCTGTATTTTGCTTTCTTCTTCCTGCGTCGTCCACAATTGCTAACGGGAATAAATTAATCCCTTCACCGAAATGACTATTCTGATCTTTGGTGATGAAATAGTCAAAACGTTGATTTATAAGTAATTCGGTGATTTTAAGTCATTTTAGGTGATGGAATAATCCCCTGCCAAAGATAACATCGTCCAAAAGGGCACAGTCTGATCTCGTACACAGCTCCATGTATAAATAAACAAAGAAAGAAAGTAAGAAAGAAAGAAATAATGGACTCCATGGGCAAAGTTGTGCATGAGCGCTCATAATTAGTTTTTAAGTGTTTGGAGCGATCTGCTAGTTAGAGGGTGCTTTTTGCAGTGCGAGGGGGCACTTTTTGGCTCAGGTATGCTCGCATGCTACTTTTCCAGCGGACTAGCCTCGGGCGTTTTTTAAATTCTGATTTGTCGGTTGTGAAATCAGCGAGGACTCATCATGTTTTTGGCCATGTTTTACCACACAATTATCGATCAAGTTATATTTGCATTATTATTGGACAATTTTGACTTGTTAGTTGTTAGTACCTATTGTTGAAACCAATCGTCAACTTGTATCTAGGCCACCCTGTATATGCATGCAACTGAATAGGTAACCGTCTGTTAGTACCCGGTGGCTATATCCGCAGTTTGGAGGTGGCGTCAGCAAAATATGGGTGCACGCATCTGAGTAACCGTCTATCTGTTAGTGGCCGGTGCGGAGACGCTGCAGTCCGTCCAGCCGAGCCGTTGGGTCGGGTAATGGACGATGAAGGACTCGGACAGTAGCAGATTAAAAAAAAAACACATGGTAGGGAACAGAAAATAACTGACACGGAATGCGGGTAGAATATGTGCAATGTGACAGCGAGCAGCTGATATGGGGCAGCTATGGACTTGGGCTCTGGCTTCTGTGTTGCTCATCACCTTAGCGTAGCTGAGCATCCCACCAGCCCTCGGGACTTGGTCACGATTTTGAGTTCATCCCTTACAAAAACGGCCATTTGACTGCCTTTGTCAGTGTAGACTGTATTCTTGTACTTAATAAACGCGCCCTGTTGCCTGCATGTGGTTATATATTAATTCATATTTACTGCGGATTTAGGGGGCCCTCAGGTGAGGCCAATCTCAGGAATACGCAACACAATGGCCTCGAAATAAAGTGGCCCTAATCCGGAGAGTTTTAACATTTTGGGGTAGGTAGGGGGCCTCCGACATGTAATAGCCCCCCCCCCCTGAAGATTTTCTGGATCCGCCCCTGGGGCATAAGTTTGTAGTATCAGAACAAGTAGAATGGATACACCATTAGCACGTAGCATAAATAATCAACAGAAGACGGTTGGACGCCTATGGTTGGACGCTCTATGGTTGGATGCTCTATGGTTGGACGCTCTATGGTTGGATGCTCTATGGTTGGACGCTCTATGGTTGGACGCTCTATGGTTGGACGCTCTATGGTTGGACGCTCTATGGTTGGACGCTCTATGGTTGGACGCTCTATGGTTGGACGCTCTATGGTTGGACGCTCTATGGTTGGACGCTCTATGGTTGGATTTCTATGGTAGGACGCTCTATGGTTGGAAGCTCTATGGTTGGACGCTCTATGGTTACAATACATATCCGGACAGATGGCGAGATGGACAGATGAGACCACGGGAACATACAAACACGAATACACGAGTATAGCCGGTCAGATGGTCGGACAGAATGGCGGCGAGATTGCCAACGAAAGGATACGAAAGGATACGAGAAAACGAAACGAAAGGATACGAGAGATTGCCAACGGGGCGGCGGGAAAACAGACAAGACAGGCAGGCGCGATATTGTAAGCAATCACGCGATCGGATCGGTCCCTGCAACAAACCTTGGTTAGCAATGCGATCCGATCCCAGCAGCACATCGAACCACGACATGTTAGCGATAAATATCGACCAACTCACGGACGCTGTACTCGCCACTGGTGGGCGTCTCGTCGGTGAAGGTGCGGCGGCCGGCGGGGAGGCGCAGACAGGTGCCGCTCGTGTACCGCATCGAGCTGGCACGGCGGAAGTACTCCTGAAAAGAACACGACAGAAGTGAGAGGCGGCAGAGAAACGCCGCCGCCACGAACACCAGTCGGGAAATAAACACCAAGTCAACGCTAGAAAGTAGGAACATTGAAACACGCTGCCATAAATCAGTACGGCTTTGTTTCCTTTTACAACGTCCACATGAAACGAGCAATGCGTTAATACCTCAATCGTAAGAGAACGTGCGCGACTATTCGAACATGTTTAAATACAACATTGTGTCGTTTTAAATGCAGGAGCGTGAAGAGACAAAATAATGACCGTGCTGTGTTTTCGCTCTTCAACTAGGTGAACAGTCAATGACGTCAGCAGCTCACCTAGCGCTGAATGGCCGACGTCAGCAGCTCACCTAGCGCTGATTAGCTGAAGCTAGCAGCTTACCTAACGCTGATTGGCTAAAAGTTTGATTTACCTCTCGCTGATTGGCTGAGAGTTTGATCTTACCTCTCGCTGATTGGCTGCGAATTTGATCGTACCTCACGCTGATTTTCTGAGTTTGATCTTACCTCGCGCTGATTGGCTGAAAGTTTGATTTACCTCTTGCTGATTGGCTGAGAGTTTGATCTTACCTCTCGCTGATTGGCTGAGAGTTTGATCTTACCTTTCGCTGATTGGCTGAGAGTTTGATCTTACCTTTCGCTGATTTGCTGAGTTTGATCTTACCTCTCGCTGATTGGCTGAAAGTTTGATCTTACCTCGCGCTGATTGGCTGAAAGTTTCAGTGAGTGCCGGCGGGCGAACGCGGCCAGTCCGACAGGCGGCGCTAGTGAGTCGCCGACAGGCGGCGCTAGTGAGTCGCTCTGTAGAGGGCGCGCATGTATCACCCGGTCCGTGTCCGAGCCTGGAATGGCAGCGACGATCCAGGTCAGACGAGTGGCATCAGGAGGTTTTGGGATAACCCGCATACTACGCTTTGAGATCGTACCACTGAAACAAGATTGAGATCATTTGAAAATATAGACATTTTCGTCACCCGTGTTGTTCCCCCTGCCGAATATGATTACAATTTTCGGACTCTGCCGAATATGATTACAATTTTCGGACATGTCCGTCGGTTCCGAAGAAAACGGTAACAAAAGATACTGTTGTAATTCGCATGACAATACATATAAGCTTAGATACGTCATGTCCTAATTCGTGCGCTTACTTCTCCAACGTACGCTCAATTTTAGAATATGATAGCGTGATCTGGGCGGGCGCGGCTGATTCCCACCCCGTGCGGGTCGGTCGAGTTCAACACAAATTTATCATTTGGTTTCTAACTAATACTTCCTCTGGTCACACCGATTCTTTAGTATACTCAGACCTGTTACAACACTTCCGGATACCTTCTGTATCGGCTGGTAGGATTCAGCATGACCTATTGTTCATCAGGAACATTTTTCACTCGAAATTAGATTTTCGAACTTTGCTAACAAGCTTTTCACTGCATGTATGTACCAGCTCGATCGACTCGCACTCACATGCTGTTCCACGAGATCTGCCCCGCGTTAACAGTACCCAGGCTAGTCAACTCTCTTTTAAACAGCGTCCCAGAGGTGGATTTTCTTGTAGATGATTTTAACAATTTTAGCAAACATGTCATCAGTTATAAAGCCTCTCTTTAACGTAACTAGTCTTTTACGGTTGCTGTTTTTATATTTCACAATTTATCAGATCACTTTGTATTGCTTCCATTATTTATATTTTACTATTATAGTTTCGATGTACTTTATAGAGTGATCGTGTTATCGGTTTAACATGTATGTGACTTCGCCTGTCAATGGGTCGACCCTGTTGGCAGGGGTGGTAAAGTATGGTAAAGTATTATGTCCTTATGGATAAGGTCGGGGACAAAATGCTTCCTTTCCATGAAGTAATCGGGGGTCAAAATGCCAGCAAAAATCATTACTATGTCATTTCTGTGAAAATTTACTAAGCGATCATGTCCTTGGAAATACTGATCGTCAAAACCACTTCAGATGTATTATTCACTTAATCATCATATTCATCACGTAAGTATGTATGTACATTTACTTTTTTATTAGCAGTTGCGTTTCAGCTCTTGCTGGCCAATAATAATAAATTACATTAAAACAAATATTCCGACGAAAAAAAATCGACGACGATAGATTCAACACGTGGGGTCACCAAACCAAAAAATGCACCTCGGTCTTCAAGAATGGCCTATAATAACATGGTCCAGAAGGAATTGGGCTGATATCATGCGTATCCTCAGAATAGGAAACATTTGCATATTTCCCCATTGACTTATAATGGGGAGGTCACGAAATTCACCCGACTTAAGGTCACCGATATAACAAAATCCGAGATATAAGAATGGTAGGTGCTATTACCCTTATGAAATCCTGTAAGTACGAAATCTATCGGCCACAAACTGTGGCTGTGGTACGACCGCATACGTTTTTGGAGGTGGGGTCACGTGACCTGGCCTGGTGACTTGACCTGAGATGACCCTTGGTCAATAATTTTACAATATGTGGGCAATTGATGCCTTAACATGTGTCAAAAACGCGGCGCTGCGCGCAGTCGTTTTTTTGCTCTCCTCGAAAAACCTTAGGGGAGGGGGGCCACTAAACGGGTGCCGGACGAACGAACAGTCGAATGGCAAAAAGTAAACGGATGTTAAGTAAAGGGACATTTAGTCAATAGCAAAAAGTCAAAAGTCCTTAAAGTCGGCGGGCAAAAAGTCGACGTGGAAAAAAGTCAACGGTGAAAAAGTCAAACGGATAAAAAGTCAATTGACGAAAAGTCAACAGGGTAAAAAGTCAACTGTCAAAAAGTCGACATGGAAAAAAGTCGACGGACCAAAAGTCAAACGGATAAAAAGTCAAATGACAAAAAGTCAACAGGGCAAAAAGTCAACAGTCAAAAAGTCGACATGGAAAAAAAGTCGACGGACCAAAAGTCAAACGGATAAAAAGTCAAGTGACAAAAAGTCAACAGGGTAAAAAGTCAACAGACGAAAAGGCAAAAGGGTAAAAAGTCAAAAGATAAAAGTAAACGGACGGAAAGTCAAGGGGTAAAAAGTCGACGTCCCTACAAGTCAAAAGACGAAAAGTCGAAATGGCAAAAAGTCGAAGGATAAAAAGTCGAAATGGTAAACAGTCAACGTCGCTAAAAGTCAAAAGATGAAAAGTAGAAATGGTAAAAAGTGAACGTCGCTAAAAGTCGAAAAATGAAAAGTAAAAAAACGTAAAAAGTCGAGATAGAAAAAAAAAATACATAAAAAGTCAAATAGCAAAAGGTCGACGTCGATAGAAGTCGAAAGATGAAGAGTAAAAAGGTAAAAAGTCGAAATGGCAAAAAGTCAATGACGATAATCAGTTCATTTGGCCCATTCAATTTTCGTCTCTTGACTTCCCGTTCATTCCATTCTTTTCTTTGGACTAGCCGACTATTAACCCGCCATTGACTGGGGGGGGGGGGCGTTTAACCCCCCCCCTGATGAATTTTCGTAATAACTCAGAAACCAATAGGGCTATCAGCGTGAAACTTTGGGTACCTTCTTCGAAATCACGTTTACGTCTTTTGTGAAAAATAAAGAAATTTCGTCGATTTTTTTTTCTCGGTTATAGCGAATTTAGTGACGTCACTACACACAAATTTTACACCAAAATCAGCTAAAATGTAACAGACCGTACAAATGCCATATTTTAAGAAAAATGCAATCCAAAACCGTCAAAAGATAGCAAATCACATTGGCTACGAAATGGCTATCTCGGATTTTCGAAAATTTTGGTTTTTGACCCAAAAATGCAAAAAAGTTTTTTTTGGGGGAAAATGCCCACCAAATCAAATTTTTAGAAGATATTCAAAAAGCCCGAATATAGGTCAGCGAACCACATATGGGAAACTACCATATCAAATTTCAGAATGATATCATCATGTTTGACTGACTTATGGCATATAAAGTATTGGTAACTCATGACGTCTCCTGATCCGGCGCTCCCCACTCGCAGCTGGTCGCTGCCGAACTAAAGCTTGTTATTGCAATCAGCACTTCACATGACCGGACACCGTGTCGGGGACGGGTGATACCGGAGATGGTTGGAAGTTACCGGGAGCCAACTTAGCGCAGCGGAGAGAGCAATAGCGGTGATAGGTATTTACTTCCGGTGGAGTTTAAACTCCATGCACTCCACTCAAACGCCATGCAATGAAGATATCATTTTTTTAGAGCGGTAACAGCGTAAATAGTTAAACTGATAGTTAGCACATTGTGCATATACCTGCCTCTGCCACTGTGCAGTTGACGAGACGCGACAACGCGCCGCAGCCGACTCGGTCGGTCACACGAACGCCGATTGGCTGAAATCTGATCTGCAGGTGCTCCAATGCCCCAATGGCGAGGATTCCCATGAGGCTCTAGTAACATTTTCATGAACCGGATCGACCTGACCGTACATGGTGGCTGGGGAGGGGTTACTATGTTAGCATTTTACTCATGCGACTTGTATGCTATGCTAGTGACTTTTATATCTACTTTACTTGTATTTTTTGACTTTTGGCGTGTTGACTTTTTGCCACGTTGACTTTTTACTCATTCGACTTTTTGCGATTGACTTTAATCGATTCAACTTGTTACGATTTGACTTTTTGCGAGTTGACTTTTTGCCACGTCGACTCTTCCCATTGACTTTTAGCTATGAGACTTTTTACGATTTGACTTTTGGCGTGTTGACTTTTTGCCATGTTACGTTTTACCTTTTCGACTTTTTACCTTTCGACTTTTTATCTTTCGACTTTATATCTTTCGACTTTATATCTTTCGCCTTTTTATCTTCCGCCTTTTTATCTTCCGACTTTTTGTCTTTCGACTTTTTATCTTCCGACTTTTTATCTTTCGACTTTTATCTATACGACTTTTTACTATTCGACTTTTAGCGTGTTGACTTTTTGCCATGTTGACTTTTTACCTTTCCGACTTTTTATCTTTCGACTTTTATCCATACGACTTTTTACTATTGGACTTTTAGCGTGTTGACTTTTTGCCATGTTGACTTTTTACCTTTTCGACTTTTTATCTTTCGACTTTTAGCGATGTCGACTTTCTACCCGTCGACTTTCTACCCCTTGACTTTCCGTCCGTTTACTTTTTATCTTTTGACTTTTTACCCTGAAATCCCTCTAAACGCCCCACCCCCGGCACGGCGCCGGAAATCCGGCCAGTGGATTCCCCCGGAGGCGGGCCGGGGTGCTAGTGCATTGTGTCAATGGAGGTCCACTATCTGGACAGTGGATTTCACTGTCCTGGGACCCCACCCCTTGAACTCGAAAAATAAAAGAGCTAGAAAGACGCGGAAAAAGTGTGCAAAAGCTCTCGACAAACACCTTCGAAGGTACTTTAGATGTTTTTTCCTCAAGTCAATATTAAGGTCACCAGAGGTCATCGAAGTTCAGATTTTCAAGTTTTAGGACTTCGCTCCAGAAATCCCCAGATATCACAGGAACTATGCTAGCTAGGAACAAACGGAAAAGCCAATGGAAAGCTCTTGCAAAATTCTATCGCCAAAGGGTCCTCGAATTTGAGCTCAGGTCAAAACTTTAGGCTGCAGAGCTCATCAAATGTCAAAAAGGCTATACAAAAAACGTTTATCACTAATAGCTTTTTACCTAATAACGACAAGGCAATATCTTTGACGCCATCGTGCTTGTCTCGTCAAAACGCTTTTCCTCATATTAGTGTTGACCAGGTCAGGTGAACTTACAAATGTGACCTCAGGTCAAGGTCAAGTGGTGGTGACTCAAATAGGTCATGGTGCATATGGGAAGACGTGCCGAGACGAGATTAACACATCAGTGTCGGTTTCACTTCTCTATCGTCATTATGTCGGGAGTTATTGACATACATATGTTGGTGACCTCGGATGACCTCGGCTGACCCGGTAGGGGCCACTAAACAAAAACTGCACCTAGGTCATCAAGAATGTTCTATAATAACATGATCCAGAAGGAATTAGACTGCTATCTTGCGTCTCCTTAGAATAGGAAGCATTTTAATATTTCCCCTTAGACTTATAATGGGGAGGTCACAAAATTAAACCGACCTTAGGTCGCTGATATTAAAAATCCAAGATAAATAAATTGTAGATATATGTGACCTTATGAAATCCTGTAAGTGTAAAACCGATCATCCCAAAACTGTGACTGTGGTACGACCACAAGTTTGTTTTTAGGTGGGGTCACGTGACCTGATCTGGTGACCTGACCTAAGATGACCCGAGGATTAAACAAACTTAACGACAAACTTAAACTTAACGATGTGTTCAGACATGTGCATGGATCCCAGGGAAGGATCTATGATCCCAGTGGATCCCACGGCAAAAATACAATGTTTGATCTTTGATCCGTGGATCCCACGACAAAAATATAAGGTTGGATCTATGATCCCATTGGATCCCACGGCAAACATATAATGTTAGATCCATGATCCGGTTGATCCCACGGCAAAATATAAGGTTGGATCTATGATCCCATTGGATCCCACGGCAAAAACATAATGTTTGATCTATGATCTTTGGATCCCACGACAAAAATAATAGGTTTGTTCTGTGATCCCAGTGGATTCCACAACATAATTCAAGCATGTTTTAAGGATACCATTGGATCCCATGGTAAAACCACAATGCATTCATGGCTCATGAGCCAACATTGATTACAATCTTGGATCACATCTGACATCAGTCTCTCAAAAGTTAACCTCCTTAATTAATAATATAATATAATATATAACCTCCCACAAGATACTATGTTCACAGTAAATACCTATAATACTATTAACATTAATCTATTCGATTACTAGCTGTAGCCATGTACCTAATTGTCAGAATATACAGCACTGAAAAAATCAACATCAGATTTCAATCAACTAGGATTTCCTACCTCAACCTGCGTGGCGTAATGGTCTGACTCTGCAGATGGATATTTACAGATCACAACAGTCAACAAGGCGGTTACTTGTTAAATCTATTGTTAAAGTTACTGATACTGGTCAATCGTGATGGTGACGAATAACGATCACATCTCACGTGAACATATGTATCAACAAATTTCGAAAATTGTATAATAAATGACGCATATTCGCCAATGTTTGCATTCCGCCGCAGCCATATCACAGATGTGTCTTCGTCATACTTCAGTTGACTATCATTACGTCATGGGCTCATGGCTCTTAGCCAATGGGAAGACGTTTTAATTATATTATCGGCCTCAGCACAGCCATGCTTACATTGTAATTTGTACATATATTTGTGTATAATTGTGCAAGAATAAATAAATAAATATATATATATATATATATATATATATATATATATATATATATATATATATATATATATATATATATATATATATATATATATATATATATATATATATATATATATATATATATATATATATATATACATATATATATATATATATATATATATATATATATATATAAATTGCGACTTGCGAGTTATTATTTATTTGTATAGTTCCTAGTTCCTACTGCCTAGTGGTAACGACAAGGGATTATGTGGATGAGTGACGTCACCAGTCACCACTCAGTACTCAGTAGTCAGTACTCACCACCCCTTGGTTGGATTCGGTCAATTCGCCGGATGACTACCTCCTACATACGACCCAAGGTCATAAATATAATGTAGAACCGTCCCTGTTGCGCAGGTATCTGCCATGACGTCACCGGTGACCGGGGGCATACTTATATCCGGCATAGCAAGCTAAATATATGAAACACTACTTTGCAAGTGACATACATGTAAAGTACATCATCAATAATGTATGTTATTATTGTTATACAGTATCGAGGTGAATACCTTGAATTCTTGACTCGACTTAGTACTGACAACTAATGACTTGACTCGATTTTTAATTCATTCATTCAATTTTGCCCAAACATTCACTGATTAGTGAGTGGCGACTGGCGACTGGCGAGTGCTTTCTTCCATTACTACGACACTTATTAATTATTATGACGAGTGACGACTGTGTCTATCTTATTACGTCATTGTGTTAAAGCAGAAACGTTCAACATAGTACCTGCTGGCTGCTGCCACCTGGTGCATTTGATTTTATGTGCAACCTTGGAAATCAGTCACAAATTATTTCGAAAAGCTTCATCGCCGGACACAAAGTAGAATTACTGACGTCATAGGTACAAAGTACCTACAAAGAATCACTAGTTGATGGCGTAATGTATCAAAACTATACTTCAAACCCATCTATAGATCCAGGTATAGTTGGGTTTAGATATATAGATCTAAACCCAACTATACTTCAAACCCAAACTATAGATCAAACCCATCAACTAATGTATATCAACTAGTGATTACTTTTTTTTTGATACATTACAACTAGCGTAATGTATCAAAAGATAATACATTACGCTTGCGTTCTCTTTAGCCGGTGCCTTTACATTCATTTATTCTTGTTCACTTTTGGGTATGGTGGCCTGGTTCATGGTTGATATTGATAATAATTTGACGATATGTCGTATAGCATACCAGAGAACGTCAAACATCCTTATACACTAATACATTTGCTCCCGCACTCCAATTGGCCAAAAGGCATGACGTCATAGGACTAAACAAAAGTGTTTGGGATCAGATGTGCATATGATGACTGACATTGAAATCATTCGACATTGAACTTCTGACATCGTAACCAGTTCTACGCGCCCTAATCCAGCAAAAACAACATTGTAACCAGTTATCCATGATTCCATTTATACTGATTATACGGCCTTGATTGAAGGTTGAAACCTTCCGAGATTGGGTTTGGATTTAAAAGTCTTCCGTGTTCACTGGTTTCAGATTTGTAGAATATTTGATGGAGGAGGTACGTTTTGGTTGCTGTAAGTATTTGATGCTTCATACTGACACCATTAATTGTGTATTGGTATTTGGTATTGGTATGATTTTTAAGCTGTATATTATTTTTGCATATTAAATTTTGAAGCTGTTTCAGCTTTTAACTTTCCTCTGTTATTGTTTGAATGTTTTGTTTGTACAGCTGCCATTTATTAATATATCCAGGATCTGCTGGATCCCACGGGGTGTTTTGTTGGTCTAGATCCATGATCCCATTGGATCCCACGGCAAAAATGCAATGTTAGATCTTTGATCCCTTGGATCCCACGGCAAAAATATAAGGTTGGATCCATGATCTTGTGATCCAACGGCACAAATATAAGGTTGGATCTATGATCTCAATAGATCCCACGGTAAAACTGAGAGGGTGGATCTATAATCTCAGTGGATCCCGGATCCAGATCACTGGGATCAGATCCCGGGATCTATTTTTGGGATCCATGCACATGTCTGGACCTGACCTAAGATGACCCGAGGATTAAAAAAAAAAACATAATGTGGACAATCGATGCACAAACAGCTGTGCCAAAAATGGCGGCGCTGCGCTTCGCCGTTCTTCCGCTATCCGCGAAAAACCTGAGTGGGGGTGTCTACCCCCGTCACGGCGCTGGTTAACATTTATAGGGATAATGTGAGCATGCAGCCAGGTGTTAGGGTATTCATGTGAAGTGAAAAAATGACCCCAGCTGTGCTGGGGTCATTTTTGTATGTGTCACTTTTGGCCGGGGTCACTCAAAGCACTTTTACCACCCCTGCCTATTGGTGACCTGCTTAATAAATTAAAATTAAATTAAATTATGTCTGTTGAGCGAAAAACACCCTCTTCCCACAAACAAACAAAAATCGGCATCAGAGTCATTCGAACCCACACCCCGTTGTCGCCTTACCTCCGAGTATGATGTCGGCCAGATCGGTCTGCACCACCCTGTAGACAAGTCGGCCGGCCCGGACCGCGTCCCGCTCCATCTCCGCCGCCAGCTGCTGCTGATAGGTCTCCGGCGTCACGATCTGGTAGCCCTGACGCGTGTGGTAGATCTGGCAACATAATAGGAGGTAATTAACAACATTCTGCTGCCACTGATACGGCTCCGGCGTGACGATCTGGTAGCCCTGACGCGTGTGGTCTGGTAGATCTGTAGATCTGGTAGATCTGACAACATAACAGGAGGTAATTCAAGGGATTATACGTGTTTTCCCAGAATAATTGAGTTACATAGTACAACTCACTTATAAAGGTGGTAGAATTCACACGGTAGTCAGATTTTAATGGAAATTACCTCTTCTGCACGTAAGGACATTTCATAGTGCGCGGTGATGCCACCGCGTACTTTCTGCAGTACTGGCTGAGGCAGAGCCAGTCATCTCTTTTATGTTAATGAAAACACCTCACGTATGGCATATTTCCCGTGACAATAAGCAATATATGATAAAATACACTTGTTTTTTACCAACGACAGCAGCAGTTACTTAGTTTTTCCCATAAAATTCGATATTTTTCATGAATTTGAATGCCAACAAATTAATACGCCACCACCAAATTCTCAACGCTAAACGCCGCAAGGAAAAAACTCACAAAAACCACAAAACCCGAACGAACAGTAGGTATGTAGTAATACAGAGTCCCGTAAGAATTGAATTGAATAATCTTTTTGTGATCTAGTGTAGAACTTGCAGATAATTCAAAGCTCTAAAATGTATGAAAAACGAAAGAACGCATGGCATTACTTGCCCGGCTTAGAGCGTCTTTAGTTTAGTAACTCCTATAATCGTCATTCAGATGGCAAAGAGCGCAATAATTATCACGTATGCCATTGTGGTTTACATCAAGGCGATATGTTTAGCTACATATCAATTTCACACAATTTCACAATTTCAGGCTTCCTTCATGTAAAGGTAAACTTAATTCAATTAATTTATATTGATATGGGGGTGGCCGTTCGGGAGAAGTGTCCTGAGGCGGAATTGGCCTCCATTTGGGATTTTTCCTCTTCACGGTCACGTGACCTTTTTATGGTGAACGTGCTATAGTAAATAAACCCTCTTGCAGCAGCTTGCTTCTGAGTTTGTAACCGTTATTTTGTCTCAGCCGCGCAGATTACAGCACGATCGAATTTTATGCAGATTCTAAGATAAGAAAGTGATGGACAGTAATGCCGATCAAGTACTCGTTATCTGATACAAGTCTCGAAAAACGTCAAAGTATTAACCACTGAAACGGCTCCGGCGTGAAGATCTGGTAGCCCTGACGCGTGTGTTAGATCTGGCAACATAACAGGAGGAAATTAACTACATTCTGCTGCCGCTGATACGGCTCCGGCGGGACGATCTGGTAGCCCTGACGCGTGTGGTAGATCTGGCAACATAACAGGAGGTAATTAACTACATTCTGCTGCCGCTGATACGTTGATACGTCTCCGGTGTGTTTACAGCACAAGGTGGGGTAATGCACTACGTGATATCAAGACGACGAGATAATATACTACACGATGCGCGGTGGCATAGGGGGTAGCTGATACCAGATTAGGATCAAATGTAGGTATCACGAATACAGACAAATCAATCAAATCACGAATACAGACACGTGTTGTCGTGTTGGCCTTTCAACATATTGGTTACCATGGTTACCTTTCTCTCCCGCACCAGACGGCCCAGGGTGGAAAACACCACGGCGCGATCTGGCAGCTCCAGATGCGGGAAGTGACGCCGCAGATGGCAGCACACGTCATCCAGCGTCACCTGTGATGTAGACAGGACACCACGTCATTGAGGAGTCCAGTGGACATCGGCTCGCTTCCCGTGGATAGCTTATCGTCTTCTACTCAGGGGCCGTGGTGACGTATATGAACCCAGACCCCTGGTGCGTGGCCGTCGCCACCTCTGGGGACACTAGTTCTGCCACCATCTGCCACCACGTACATTTTATCTTTCTAGCTTTATTCAGTCAAAAGTTATTAGGGAATATCATCTTCTTCACAAAAATAGCATGTACAATGACACAACTTGTTATAGTTAGACACAAATAACCATCAATTATATATTTTTGTATTTTAACGACTCTTTATTACGCGTACAAATAATATAGCCGAAAATTGGAAATATAAAAATATGGCTTGGGTATAAAAAATACAAACTTTGAAATTTTAGGGCAAGGCCACCAAATGTCAGGAAGATGTCATACGGCCTACTGCATATTATTCAGCGCCACTTGATGAGAACAACACAATGATGTTTACCGTACCCTTCTAGCTTTATTCAGTTAGAGTTAGTTTATACTTGACTTTGTTCCTAGCCCTTTTCAGCCATCCCTAATAATAATATAGTCCCATGCAGGGGCGCAGCCAGACCTTCGGAAAGGGGGGGGGGGGGGTAAGCACCTGGGAGAGGCCCCCCCCACCCCAAAAAAATACCCCTGGATATGAACAACTCTACGGATTTCGGCCACTTTATTTTGTGAGGCCCCCTTTTTAGCATTTTTTCTTCGTCTACTTTTGATGAGCTGGATTGGACCAGGACCCTCAGTAGGCATTGTACTGAGCGCATTACTAATTTGTATTGTTACGTACAGGAGAGAAAACATATCTTAGCCATGACAACAGGTGGGGGTCGGCTTTTGAGTGTGGGGGCGGCTGAAATGACGAAAAAATTTCCCCCCCCCCATTTTGATACGTGTATTTAAGCCTTTGCAGCATTTTTAATGTGGATTTTCATGTTATAGTAGGTAGGTATGTATTTGTTAGTTAGCGCCGCGAAGCGGCGCGAAATTTTTACGGTTTTGCCTGATAAAACCCAGAAATATAGGCGGTGTGCTTTGTAGAGGATAATAAGCTAAACATGATATTCATGCAATTCAGCGTTACGACGAACCGATGACGATGACTATGGCTTCGTTATGACGATGACTACCGATGTGACGCCGCGAAGCGGCGTGAAAATGTGAATTTTAGGTCCTGGAAAACGAAATGTTAATATTGGAACCAGACCGTGAGGTGAGATGGCTTGGGGAGATGGTCCTGGCCTGTTTCGACTATTAGCTCTTCGGTCCAGCAAATTGTGCACCGCTGGAGCAGCTTCCGGGTGCCGATCTCCTCGTCTTTGCGTTCGCGTCGCCTTTTTCGGAACTCGGCAAACTAGCTAAACATGTAGCCTGCTTGAAACTTAGAAGTGAATATTTTATGAAGGGAATGGGCCCTGGGGCCAGCAATTACCGCCAAGGAGAGCCTCTGCCAGACACTTAATGCAATTCTTTTTCCCATTTTCCAAATTTGTATAAGCAATTGCGAAACTTGTGTCATGCCGCGAAGCGGCGCGAAATTTTCCAGTTGTTGACAAAACTCTACGGATTTCGGCCACTTTATTTTGTGAGGCCCCCTTTTTAGCAGGAATAGCTGGATTTTTACTGCACTGCAAGGACAATTTTTACGATAAATTGTTATTTTTCCCTCAAAAAGTGTGTGTGTGTGGGGAGGGGGGGGGGGGGGTCGACCTTCCACTGCCTTCTAAAAGTGGGGGGAGTTTGCCCAGACCTCCCCCCGACCCTCCCGTCGGCGACGCCCCTGGCTGACAAATATTGCAGCACACACTCCTGAGAGGAAAATTGTTAAATTGTTTTGTACTACCATCACCCCCCCCCCCCTACGAATTCAAAAAACGCATCAGACTTATCAAATAACCATTTTGAAACCCAAGAAAACATTGCACCAGGTGGGTCAGAGTACAGCACATTACCGCTCATTATAACCGCGCCGACCACGGCTAGCAGGCGCTCCAGCTATAGCAGGCGCTGCAGGCGACGGCTAGAAACCCCTGGGCAGGCTCGAGGGCCCCGTTCACAGACTCAATGGACCTCTGGATAAGCTTGAGAGGGCCCTGAACAGACTCAATGGCCCCTTGGCAAGCCGAGAGGCCCATAAGCAGACTCTAATAGCCCCTGTGCAGGTTCGAGAGGCCCCTGAACAGGATCAATGGACCAATGGGAAAGCTCGAGAGGCCCTTGAACAGACTAATGGCCCCTAGGCAGGTTCAAGAGGCCCTTGAACAGACTCAATGGGCCCCTGGGCAAGTTCGAGAGGCCCCTGGGCAGGTTCGAGAGGCCCCTGAACAGACTCAATGGTCCCCTGGGCAAGCTCGGGAGGCCTCTGGGCAGGCTCTAATGGCCCCTGGGCAGGTTCGAGAGGCCCCTGAACAGACTCGATGGTCCTCTGGGAAAACTATGATGGGCCCCTGGGCAGGTTCAAGAGGCCCCAAAACAGACTATAATGGGCCCCTGGCCAGGCTCGAGAGACCCCTGAACATACTCAATGGGCCCCTGGACATGCTCAAGAGGCCACTGGGCAGGTTTGTTGGGCCGTGGGTGGGCTCAATTGGCCCCTGGACAAGTGGACATGCTCTAGAGGCCCCTGGGCAGGTTTATGGGGCCCCTGAGTGGGCCAATGGGCCCCAGGGCATGCTCGAAAGGTCCCTGGGCATGTTTTTGTACCCTTGAGTGGGCTCAATGGGCCCCTGGACATGCTGGAGAGGCCCCTGGATAGTTTTTTTTGGCCCCTCGGTGGGCTCAATGGGCCCCTGGACATGCCCAAGAGGCCCCCTGGGCCGGCTTCGAAAGCCCTTCAGTGTCTCTGAGGGCCCTTGACATGCACCAGTGACCCTTGCCTGGTTTGAGGGCTCCTCTGTGACTTTTTGAAAGCCATTTAGCTAATGCAAATGGTATCTGGGCCAATCTCGGCGGGGCCCCCTGTGACCCGTAAGGGGGGGGGGGGGCAATTGCCCCCCTTGCCCCCCCCCCCCCCCTGGCTGCGCCCCTGGTCCCATGTTAAAGGAGACGTGCACTTGGATTTGTTTCTACTAATTGTGAAACCGTGGCGAGGCCATGTCTCAGGTGGTCATTGGTCATTGGTCATTGGTCATTGGTCATTGGTCATTGGTCATTGGTCATTGGTCATTGGTCATTGGTCATTGGTCATTGGTCACCGGTCACCGGTCACCGGTCACCGGTCACTGGTCACTGGTCACTGGTCATGTCACTGGTCATGTCACTGGTCAATCGACCTTAACCGCCTAATATCGTGAATCCAGCGCAGTGTTATTTACAGCGTCTGCACAACAGTAAGTTGGTGTTGCTTAACAGAAGGAAGATGATATTACTCAGCGTGGTCTACGAAGGCAATCAACTGGAACTTTGATGAGGACGGGCATTTTATGACTAATTAGTAATATTCGAAGACTTGGTATCTAAATTAAAACTTTTAGACGCTATATTTTCTCCTTTACCGTATAATAATTTTAAATATATGGGCTACATACGACGGTCCACGGCCTACACATGGTCTACACATACGATTGCGGTTACGGTCTACACATGGTTTACCCATACAATTGCGGTCACGGTCTACATACGGTCTACACATACGATTGCGTCACGGTCTACATGTGGTCTACACATACGATTGCGGTCACGGTCTACATGTGGTCTACACATACGATTGCGGTCACGGTCTACATGTGGTCTACACATACGATTGCGGTCACGGTCTACACATGGTCTACACATACGATTGCAGTCACGGTCTACACATGGTCTACACATACGATTGCGGTCACGGTCTACACATGGTCTACACATACGATTGCAGTCACGGTCTACACATGGTCTATACATACGATTGCGGTCACGGTCTACATGTGGTCTACACATACGATTGCGGTCACGGTCTACATGTGGTCTACACATACGATTGCGGTCACGGTCTACATGTGGTCTACACATACGATTGCGGTCACGGTCTACATATGGTCTACACATACGATTGCGGTTATGGTTTACACATAGTCTACACATACGATTGCGGTTACGGTCTACATATGATCTACACATACGATTGCGGTCATGTTCGGATGTTCAATCAGAAGGAAGAAACACAGCGACCGTTTCTCACGGGAACTCTGTGCAATTAGCAGTCTGGGAATGTCTCGCAGTAAAAACTCGCACAGAACGTGCCGTGTGCAGCTGTGGCACCTCCGAGCCAGAAATGTGCCGTGGACCGCACCTCAGAGTCAGAAATGTGCCGTGGACCGCTGCGACTGTCCAGACGCTGTTCAATGACAGTGCACAGATGAAAACATGTCACTGGTCTAAGGACGGGCATTTCCGAGTCGTGTAGCTCTTATCATACGAGGAAGGTATATATGAGTAGTGATTGGTCTGCTTTGTACTTCATGGTGACCGTTGGGAGTTATTGCTGCGATAGGGGATACAAATTGAATGCTATTGAGGTCGGATGAGATGCATTTCATGATTCGATGGTGGGGTGAAAACAATAACTTTTTATTTCGCACCAGTCAAATGTGATATTCGTCAGGTGGAAGGTGGAAGGTGGAAGATAGTTGGAAGAAGGTGAAGAACAGGTGGAAGATCATAATGGATCATGGAGGATCATAGAAATGTGCCGTATAACCGCTGCGCCTGTCCAGACGCTGTCCAGCAACACAGACAGATGGAAACATGTCCTTTTCTAAGGACATTTCAAGCCGCGTAGTCAGGTGACAATCCAGGGAGGGACATGGCAGGAATTGGCATTGGTCTCATGAACACT
>JAXIVJ010010652.1:0-46379 GCA_036785665.1 Chirona hameri | reverse complement strand
GCTCTCCCTGCCAGCGGCAGTCCCCCGACTGCTCCCTCCTGCTCCTCCTGGGGCTCTCCCTGCCAGCGGCAGTCCCCCGACTGCTCCCTCCTGCTCCTCCTGGGGCTCTCCCTGCCAGCGGCAGTCCCCCGACTGCTCCCTCCTCCTGCTCCTCCTGGGGCTCTCCCTGCCAGCGGCAGTCCCCCGACTGCTCCCTCCTGCTCCTCCTGGGGCTCTCCCTGCCAGCGGCAGTCCCCCGACTGCTCCCTCCTCCTGCTCCTCCTGGGGCTCTCCCTGCCGGCGGCAGTCCCCCGACTGCTCCCTCCTGCTCCTCCTGGGGCTCTCCCTGCCAGCGTCAGTCCCCCGACTGCTCCCTCCTCCTGCTCCTCCTGGGGCTCTCCCTGCCGGCGGCAGTCCCCCGACTGCTCCCTCCTCCTGCTCCTCCTGGGGCTCTCCCTGCCGGCGGCAGTCCCCCGACTGCTCCCACCTCCTGCTCCTCCTGGGGCTCTCCCTGCTGGCGGCAGTCCCCCGACTGCTCCCTCCTCCTGCTCCTCCTGGGGCTCTCCCTGCCAGCGGCAGTCCCCCGACTGCTCCCTCCTGCTCCTCCTGGGGCTCTCCCTGCTGGCGGCAGTCCCCCGACTGCTCCCTCCTCCTGCTCCTCCTGGGGCTCTCCCTGCCAGCGGCAGTCCCCCGACTGCTCCCTCCTGCTCCTCCTGGGGCTCTCCCTGCCAGCGGCAGTCCCCCGACTGCTCCCTCCTCCTGCTCCTCCTGGGGCTCTCCCTGCCGGCGGCAGTCCCCCGACTGCTCCCTCCTCCTGCTCCTCCTGGGGCTCTCCCTGCCGGCGGCAGTCCCCCGACTGCTCCCTCCTGCTCCTCCTGGGGCTCTCCCTGCCAGCGGCAGTCCCCCGACTGCTCCCTCCTGCTCCTCCTGGGGCTCTCCCTGCCAGCGGCAGTCCCCCGACTGCTCCCTCCTCCTGCTCCTCCTGGGGCTCTCCCTGCCGGCGGCAGTCCCCCGACTGCTCCCTCCTGCTCCTCCTGGGGCTCTCCCTGCCAGCGGCAGTCCCCCGACTGCTCCCTCCTGCTCCTCCTGGGGCTCTCCCTGCCAGCGGCAGTCCCCCGACTGCTCCCTCCTCCTGCTCCTCCTGGGGCTCTCCCTGCCGGCGGCAGTCCCCCGACTGCTCCCTCCTGCTCCTCCTGGGGCTCTCCCTGCCAGCGGCAGTCCCCCGACTGCTCCCTCCTGCTCCTCCAGGGGCTCTCCCTGCTGGCGGCAGTCCCCCGACTGCTCCCTCCTCCTGCTCCTCCTGGGGCTCTCCCTGGCAGCGGCAGTCCCCCGACTGCTCCCTCCTGCTCCTCCTGGGGCTCTCCCTGCTGGCGGCAGTCCCCCGACTGCTCCCTCCTGCTCCTCCTGGGGCTCTCCCTGCTGGCGGCAGTCCCCCGACTGCTCCCTCCTCCTGCTCCTCCTGGGGCTCTCCCTGCCAGCGGCAGTCCCCCGACTGCTCCCTCCTCCTGCTCCTCCTGGGGCTCTCCCTGCCAGCGGCAGTCCCCCGACTGCTCCCTCCTCCTGCTCCTCCTGGGGCTCTCCCTGCCGGCGGCAGTCCCCCGACTGCTCCCTCCTGCTCCTCCTGGGGCTCTCCCTGCCAGCGGCAGTCCCCCGACTGCTCCCTCCTGCTCCTCCTGGGGCTCTCCCTGCCAGCGGCAGTCCCCCGACTGCTCCCTCCTCCTGCTCCTCCTGGGGGGCTCTCCCTGCCAGCGGCAGTCCCCCGACTGCTCCCTCCTGCTCCTCCTGGGGCTCTCCCTGCCGGCGGCAGTCCCCCGACTGCTCCCTCCTGCTCCTCCTGGGGCTCTCCCTGCCGGCGGCAGTCCCCCGACTGCTCCCTCCTGCTCCTCCTGGGGCTCTCCCTGCCGGCGGCAGTCCCCCGACTGCTCCCTCCTGCTCCTCCTGGGGCTCTCCCTGCCGGCGGCAGTCCCCCGACTGCTCCCTCCTCCTGCTCCTCCTGGGGCTCTCCCTGCCAGCGGCAGTCCCCCGACTGCTCCCCTCCTGCTCCTCCTGGGGCTCTCCCTGCCGGCGGCAGTCCCCCGACTGCTCCCTCCTCCTGCTCCTCCTGGGGTCCCCCGACTGCTCCCTCCTGCTCCTCCTGGGGCTCTCCCTGCCAGCGGCAGTCCCCCGACTGCTCCCTCCTCCTGCTCTCCTGGGGCTCTCCCTGCCGGCGGCAGTCCCCCGACTGCTCCCTCCTGCTCCTCCTGGGGCTCTCCTGCCAGCGGCAGTCCCCCGACTGCTCCCTCCTGCTCCTCCTGGGGCTCTCCCTGCCAGCGGCAGTCCCCCGACTGCTCCCTCCTCCTGCTCCTCCTGGGGCTCTCCCTGCTGCGGCAGTCCCCCGACTGCTCCCTCCTGCTCCTCCTGGGGCTCTCCCTGCTGGCGGCAGTCCCCCGACTGCTCCCTCCTCCTGCTCCTCCTGGGGCTCTCCCTGCCAGCGGCAGTCCCCCGACTGCTCCCTCCTCCTGCTCCTCCTGGGGCTCTCCCTGCCGGCGGCAGTCCCCCGACTGCTCCCTCCTGCTCCTCCTGGGGCTCTTCCTGCCAGCGGCAGTCCCCCGACTGCTCCCTCCTCCTGCTCCTCCTGGGGCTCTCCCTGCTGGCGGCAGTCCCCCGACTGCTCCCTCCTGCTCCTCCTGGGGCTCTCCCTGCCAGCGGCAGTCCCCCGACTGTGCTCCCTCCTGCTCCTCCTGGGGCTCTCCCTGACAGCGGCAGTCGCACCCGACTTGCTCCCTCCTGCTCCTCCTGGGCTCTCCATGCCGCGGCAGTCCCCCGACTGCTCCCTCCTGCTCCTCCTGGGGCTCTCCCTGCCGGCGGCAGTCCCCCGACTGCTCCCTCCTGCTCCTCCTGGGGCTCTCCCTGCCGGCGGCAGTCCCCCGACTGCTCCCCTCCTGCTCCTCCTGGGGCTCTCCCTGCCGGCGGCAGTCCCCCGACTGCTCCCTCCTGCTCCTCCTGGGGCTCTCCCTGCCGGCGGCAGTCCCCCGACTGCTCCCCTCCTGCTCCTCCTGGGCTCTCCCTGCCGGCGGCAGTCCCCGACTGCTCCCTCTCCTGCTCCTCCTGGGGCTCTCCCTGCCGGCGGCAGTCCCCCGACTGCTCCCTCTCCTGCTCCTCCTGGGGCTCTCCCTGCCAGGCGGCAGTCCCCGACTGCTCCCTCCTCCTGCTCCTCCTGGGGCGCTCCCTGCCAGCGGCAGTCCCCCGACTGCTCCCTCCTCCTGCTCCTCCTGGGGCTCTCCCTGCCAGCGGCAGTCCCCCGACTGCTCCCTCCTCCTGCTCCTCCTGGGGCTCTCCCTGCCAGCGGCAGTCCCCGACTGCTCCCTCCTGCTCCTCCTGGGCTCTCCTGCTGCGGCAGTCCCCGACTGCTCCTCCTCCTGCTCCTCCTGGGGCTCTCCCTGCCGGCGGCAGTCCCCGACTGCTCCCTCCTGCTCCTCCTGGGGCTCTCTCCTGCCAGCGGCAGTCCCCCGACTGCTCCCTCCTCCCTGCTCCTCCTGGGGCTCTCCCTGCCAGGCGGCAGTCCCCCGACTGCTCCCTCCTCCTGCTCCTCCTGGGGCTCTCCCTGCCAGCGGCAGTCCCCGACTGCTCCTCCTCCTGCTCCTCCTGGGGCTCCCCGACTGCTCCTCTGCTCCCTGGGGCTCTCCCTGCCGGCGGCAGTCCCCCGACTGCTCCCTCCTCCTGCTCCTCCTGGGGCTCTCCCTGCCGGCGGCAGTCCCCCGACTGCTCCCTCCTCCTGCTCCTCCTGGGCTCTCCCTGCCGCGGCAGTCCCCCGACTGCTCCCTCCTCCTGCTCCTCCTGGGCTCTCCCTGCCAGCGGCAGTCCCCGACTGCTCCCTCCTCCTGCTCCTCCTGGGCTCTCCCTGCCGCGGCAGTCCCCCGACTGCTCCTCCTGCTCCTCCTGGGCTCTCCCTGCCAGCGGCAGTCCCCCGACTGCTCCCTCGTCCTGCTCCTCCTGGGCTCTCCCTGCCAGCGGCAGTCCCCGACTGCTCCCTCCTGCTCCTCCTGGGGCTCTCCCTGCCAGCGGCATTCCCCGCTGCTCCCTCCTCCTGCTCCTCCTTGGGCTCTCCCTGCCGGCGGCGGTCCCCCGACTGCTCCTCCTGCTCCTCTGGGCTCTCCCTGCCGGCGGCAGTCCCCGACTGCTCCCTCCTCCTGCTCCTCCTGGGGCTCTCCCTGCCGGCGGCAGTCCCCCGACTGCTCCCTCCTCCTGCTCCTCCTGGGGCTCTCCCTGCCAGCGCAGTACCCCGACTGCTCCCTCCTCCTGCTCCTCCTGGGGCTCTCCCTGCCAGCGGCAGTCCCCGACTGCTCCTCCTCCTGCTCCTCCTGGGGCTCTCCCTGCCAGCGGCAGTCCCCCGACTGCTCCTCCTCCTGCTCCTCCTGGGGCTCTCCCTGCTGGCGGCAGTCCCCCGACTGCTCCCTTCTGCTCCTCCTGGGGCTCTCCCTGCCGGCGGCAGTCCCCCGACTGCTCCCTCCTGCTCCTCCTGGGGCTCTCCCTGCCAGCGGCAGTCCCCCGACTGCTCCCCTCCTCCTGCTCCTCCTGGGCTCTCCCTGCTGGCGGCAGTCCCCCGACTGCCCCCTCCTGCTCCTCCTGGGGCTCTCCCTGCGGCGGCAGTCCCCCGACTGCTCCCTCCTGCTCCTCCTGGGGCTCTCCCTGCCGGCGGCAGTCCCCGACTGCTCCCTCCTCCTGCTCCTCCTGGGGCTCTCCCTGCCAGGCGGCAGTCCCCCGACTGCTCCTCCTCCTGCTCCTCCTGGGGCTCTCCTGCCGCGGCAGTCCCCCGACTGCTCCTCCTCCTGCTCCTCCTGGGGCTCTCCCTGCCAGCGGCAGTCCCCCGACTGCTCCCTCCTCCTGCTCCTCCTGGGGCTCTCCCTGCCGGGCGGCAGTCCCCCGACTGCTCCCTCCTGCTCCTCCTGGGGCTCTCCCTGCCAGCGGCAGTCCCCCGACTGCTCCTCCTCCTGCTCCTCCTGGGGCTCTCCCTGCCGCGGCAGTCCCCCGACTGCTCCCTCCTGCTCCTCCTGGGGCTCTCCCTGCCAGCGGCAGTCCCCCGACTGCTCCCTCCTCCTGCTCCTCCTGGGGCTCTCCCTGCCGGCGGCAGTCCCCGACTGCTCCCTCCTGCTCCTCCTGGGGCTCTCCCTGCCGGCGGCAGTCCCCCGACTGCTCCCTCCTCCTGCTCCTCCTGGGGCTCTCCCTGCCGGCGGCAGTCCCCCGACTGCTCCTCCTCCTGCTCCTCCTGGGGCTCTCCCTGCCAGCGGCAGTCCCCCGACTGCTCCCTCCTCCTGCTCCTCCTGGGGCTCTCCCTGCCGGCGGCAGTCCCCCTCCTGCTCCCTCCTGCTCTCCTGGGGCTCTCCCTGCCAGCGGCAGTCCCCCGACTGCTCCCTCCTCCTGCTCCTCCTGGGGCTCTCCCTGCCGGCGGCAGTCCCCCGACTGCTCCCTCCTGCTCCTCCTGGGCTCTCCCTGCCGGCGGCAGTCCCCCGACTGCTCCCTCCTCCTGCTCCTCCTGGGGCTCTCCTCTGCCGGCGGCAGTCCCCCGACTGCTCCCTCCTCCTGCTCCTCCTGGGGCTCTCCTGCCAGCGGCAGTCCGCGACTGCTCCCTCCTCCTGCTCCTCCTGGGGCTCTCCCTGCCAGCGGCAGTCCCCGACTGCTCCCTCCTCCTGCTCCTCCTGGGGCTCTCCCTGCCGGCGGCAGTCCCCCGACTGCTCCCTCCTCCTGCTCCTCCTGGGGCTCTCCCTGCCAGCGGCAGTCCCCGACTGCTCCCTCCTCCTGCTCCTCCTGGGGCTCTCCCTGCCAGCGGCAGTCCCCCGACTGCTCCCTCCTCCTGCTCCTCCTGGGGCTCTCCCTGCCGGCGGCAGTCCCCGACTGCTCCCTCCTCCTGCTCCTCCTGGGGCTCTCCCTGCCAGCGGCAGTCCCCCGACTGCTCTCTCGCTGCTCCCTCCTGGGGCTCTCCCTGCGGCGGCAGTCCCCCGACTGCTCCTCCTGCTCCTCCTGGGGCTCTCCCTGCCGGCGGCAGTCCCCCGACTGCTCCTCCTCCTGCTCCTCCTGGGGCTCTCCCTGCCAGCGGCAGTCCCCCGACTGCTCCCTCCTCCTGCTCCTCCTGGGGCTCTCCCTGCCAGCGGCAGTCCCCCGACTGCTCCCTCCTCCTGCTCCTCCTGGGGCTCTCCCTGCCGGCGGCAGTCCCCCGACTGCTCCCTCCTCCTGCTCCTCCTGGGGCTCTCCCTGCCAGCGGCAGTCCCCCGACTGCTCCCTCCTCCTGCTCCTCCTGGGGCTCTCCCTGCCAGCGGCAGTCCCCGACTGCTCCCTCCTCCTGCTCCTCCTGGGGCTCTCCCTGCCGGCGGCAGTCCCCCGACTGCTCCCTCCTGCTCCTCCTGGGGCTCTCCCTGCCGGCGGCAGTCCCCGACTGCTCCATCTCCTGCTCCTCCTGGGCTCTCCCTGCCAGCGGCAGTCCCCCGACTGCTCCCTCCTGCTCCTCCTGGGGCTCTCCCTGCCGGCGGCAGTCCCCCGACTGCTCTCTCCTGCTCCTCCTGGGGCTCTCCCTGCCGGCGGCAGTCCCCCGACTGCTCCCTCCTGCTCCTCCTGGGGCTCTCCCTGCCAGCGGCAGTCCCCCGACTGCTCCCTCCTGCTCCTCCTGGGGCTCTCCCTGCCGGCGGCAGTCCCCCGACTGCTCCCTCCTCCTGCTCCTCCTGGGGCTCTCCCTGCCGGCGGCAGTCCCCCGACTGCTCCCTCCTCCTGCTCCTCCTGGGGCTCTCCCTGCTGGCGGCAGTCCCCCGACTGCTCCCTCCTCCTGCTGCTCCTGGGGCTCTCCCTGCTGGCGGCAGTCCCCCGACTGCTCCCTCCTCCTGCTCCTCCTGGGGCTCTCCCTGCCAGCGGCAGTCCCCCGACTGCTCCCTCCTGCTGCTCCTCCTGGGGCTCTCCCTGCCGGCGGCAGTCCCCCGACTGCTCCCTCCTGCTCCTCCTGGGGCTCTCCCTGCTGGCGGCAGTCCCCCGACTGCTCCCTCCTCCTGCTCCTCCTGGGGCTCTCCCTGCCAGCGGCAGTCCCCCGACTGCTCCCTCCTGCTCCTCCTGGGGCTCTCCCTGCCAGCGGCAGTCCCCCGACTGCTCCCTCCTGATCCTCCTGGGGTTCTCCCTGCCGGCGGCAGTCCCCCGACTGCTCCCTCCTCCTGCTCCTCCTGGGGCTCTCCCTGCCAGCGGCAGTCCCCCGACTGCTCCCTCCTGCTCCTCCTGGGGCTCTCCCTGCCAGCGGCAGTCCCCGACTGCTCCCTTCTGCTCCTCCTGGGGCTCTCCCTGCCAGCGGCAGTCCCCCGACTGCTCCCTCCTCCTGCTCCTCCTGGGGCTCTCCCTGCCAGCAGCAGTCCCCCGACTGCTCCCTCCTCCTGCTCCTCCTGGGGCTCTCCCTGCTGGCGGCAGTCCCCCGACTGCTCCCTCCTCCTGCTCCTCCTGGGGCTCTCCCTGCCAGCGGCAGTCCCCCGACTGCTCCCTCCTGCTCCTCCTGGGGCTCTCCCTGCCAGCGGCAGTCCCCCGACTGCTCCCTCCTGCTCCTCCTGGGGCTCTCCCTGCCAGCGGCAGTCCCCCGACTGCTCCCTCCTGCTCCTCCTGGGGCTCTCCCTGCCAGCGGCAGTCCCCCGACTGCTCCCTCCTGCTCCTCCTGGGGCTCTCCCTGCTGGCGGCAGTCCCCCGACTGCTCCCTCCTCCTGCTCCTCCTGGGGCTCTCCCTGCCAGCGGCAGTCCCCCGACTGCTCCCTCCTGCTCCTCCTGGGGCTCTCCCTGCCAGCGGCAGTCCCCCGACTGCTCCCTCCTGCTCCTCCTGGGGCTCTCCCTGCCAGCGGCAGTCCCCCGACTGCTCCCTCCTCCTGCTCCTCCTGGGGCTCTCCCTGCCAGCGGCAGTCCCCCGACTGCTCCCTCCTGCTCCTCCTGGGGCTCTCCCTGCCAGCGGCAGTCCCCCGACTGCTCCCTCCTCCTGCTCCTCCTGGGGCTCTCCCTGCCGGCGGCAGTCCCCCGACTGCTCCCTCCTGCTCCTCCTGGGGCTCTCCCTGCCAGCGGCAGTCCCCCGACTGCTCCCTCCTCCTGCTCCTCCTGGGGCTCTCCCTGCCGGCGGCAGTCCCCCGACTGCTCCCTCCTCCTGCTCCTCCTGGGGCTCTCCCTGCCGGCGGCAGTCCCCCGACTGCTCCCTCCTGCTCCTCCTGGGGCTCTCCCTGCCAGCGGCAGTCCCCCGACTGCTCCCTCCTGCTCCTCCTGGGGTTCTCCCTGCCAGCGGCAGTCCCCCGACTGCTCCCTCCTGCTCCTCCTGGGGCTCTCCCTGCCAGCGGCAGTCCCCCGACTGCTCCCTCCTGCTCCTCCTGGGTTCTCCCTGCCAGCGGCAGTCCCCCGACTGCTCCCTCCTGCTCCTCCTGGGGCTCTCCCTGCCAGCGGCAGTCCCCCGACTGCTCCCTCCTCCTGCTCCTCCTGGGGCTCTCCCTGCCAGCGGCAGTCCCCCGACTGCTCCCACCTCCTGCTCCTCCTGGGGCTCTCCCTGCTGGCGGCAGTCCCCCGACTGCTCCCTCCTCCTGCTCCTCCTGGGGCTCTCCCTGCCAGCGGCAGTCCCCCGACTGCTCCCTCCTGCTCCTCCTGGGGCTCTCCCTGCCAGCGGCAGTCCCCCGACTGCTCCCTCCTGCTCCACCTGGGGCTCTCCCTGCCAGCGGCATTCCCCCGACTGCTCCCTCCTCCTGCTCCTCCTGGGGCTCTCCCTGCTGGCGGCAGTCCCCCGACTGCTCCCTCCTGCTCCTCCTGGGGCTCTCCCTGCTGGCGGCAGTCCCCCGACTGCTCCCTCCTCCTGCTCCTCCTGGGGCTCTCCCTGCCGGCGGCAGTCCCCCGACTGCTCCCTCCTCCTGCTCCTCCTGGGGCTCTCCCTGCCAGCGGCAGTCCCCCGACTGCTCCCTCCTCCTGCTCCTCCTGGGGCTCTCCCTGCCGGCGGCAGTCCCCCGACTGCTCCCTCCTGCTCCTCCTGGGGCTCTCCCTGCCAGCGGCAGTCCCCCGACTGCTCCCTCCTCCTGCTCCTCCTGGGGCTCTCCCTGCCAGCGGCAGTCCCCCGACTGCTCCCTCCTGCTCCTCCTGGGGCTCTCCCTGCCAGCGGCAGTCCCCCGACTGCTCCCTCCTCCTGCTCCTCCTGGGGCTCTCCCTGCCGGCGGCAGTCCCCCGACTGCTCCCTCCTGCTCCTCCTGGGGCTCTCCCTGCCGGCGGCAGTCCCCCGACTGCTCCCTCCTCCTGCTCCTCCTGGGGCTCTCCCTGCCGGCGGCAGTCCCCCGACTGCTCCCTCCTCCTGCTCCTCCTGGGGCTCTCCCTGCCAGCGGCAGTCCCCCGACTGCTCCCTCCTCCTGCTCCTCCTGGGGCTCTCCCTGCCAGCGGCAGTCTCCCGACTGCTCCCTCCTCCTGCTCCTCCTGGGGCTCTCCCTGCCGGCGGCAGTCCCCCGACTGCTCCCTCCTGCTCCTCCTGGGGCTCTCCCTGCCGGCGGCAGTCCCCCGACTGCTCCCTCCTCCTGCTCCTCCTGGGGCTCTCCCTGCCAGCGGCAGTCCCCCGACTGCTCCCTCCTGCTCCTCCTGGGGCTCTCCCTGCCGGCGGCAGTCCCCCGACTGCTCTCTCCTGCTCCTCCTGGGGCTCTCCCTGCCGGCGGCAGTCCCCCGACTGCTCCCTCCTGCTCCTCCTGGGGCTCTCCCTGCCAGCGGCAGTCCCCCGACTGCTCCCTCCTGCTCCTCCTGGGGCTCTCCCTGCCGGCGGCAGTCCCCCGACTGCTCCCTCCTCCTGCTCCTCCTGGGGCTCTCCCTGCCGGCGGCAGTCCCCCGACTGCTCCCTCCTCCTGCTCCTCCTGGGGCTCTCCCTGCTGGCGGCAGTCCCCCGACTGCTCCCTCCTCCTGCTCCTCCTGGGGCTCTCCCTGATGGCGGCAGTCCCCCGACTGCTCCCTCCTCCTGCTCCTCCTGGGGCTCTCCCTGCCAGCGGCAGTCCCCCGACTGCTCCCTCCTGCTGCTCCTCCTGGGGCTCTCCCTGCCGGCGGCAGTCCCCCGACTGCTCCCTCCTGCTCCTCCTGGGGCTCTCCCTGCTGGCGGCAGTCCCCCGACTGCTCCCTCCTCCTGCTCCTCCTGGGGCTCTCCCTGCCAGCGGCAGTCCCCCGACTGCTCCCTCCTGCTCCTCCTGGGGCTCTCCCTGCCAGCGGCAGTCCCCCGACTGCTCCCTCCTGATCCTCCTGGGGTTCTCCCTGCCGGCGGCAGTCCCCCGACTGCTCCCTCCTCCTGCTCCTCCTGGGGCTCTCCCTGCCAGCGGCAGTCCCCCTCCTGCTCCCTCCTGCTCCTCCTGGGGCTCTCCCTGCCAGCGGCAGTCCCCCGACTGCTCCCTCCTGCTCCTCCTGGGGCTCTCCCTGCCAGCGGCAGTCCCCCGACTGCTCCCTCCTCCTGCTCCTCCTGGGGCTCTCCCTGCCAGCGGCAGTCCCCCGACTGCTCCCTCCTCCTGCTCCTCCTGGGGCTCTCCCTGCCAGCGGCAGTCCCCCGACTGCTCCCTCCTCCTGCTCCTCCTGGGGCTCTCCCTGCTGGCGGCAGTCCCCCGACTGCTCCCTCCTCCTGCTCCTCCTGGGGCTCTCCCTGCCAGCGGCAGTCCCCCGACTGCTCCCTCCTGCTCCTCCTGGGGCTCTCCCTGCCAGCGGCAGTCCCCCGACTGCTCCCTCCTGCTCCTCCTGGGGCTCTCCCTGCCAGCGGCAGTCCCCCGACTGCTCCCTCCTGCTCCTCCTGGGGCTCTCCCTGCCAGCGGCAGTCCCCCGACTGCTCCCTCCTGCTCCTCCTGGGGCTCTCCCTGCTGGCGGCAGTCCCCCGACTGCTCCCTCCTCCTGCTCCTCCTGGGGCTCTCCCTGCCAGCGGCAGTCCCCCGACTGCTCCCTCCTGCTCCTCCTGGGGCTCTCCCTGCCAGCGGCAGTCCCCCGACTGCTCCCTCCTGCTCCTCCTGGGGCTCTCCCTGCCAGCGGCAGTCCCCCGACTGCTCCCTCCTCCTGCTCCTCCTGGGGCTCTCCCTGCCAGCGGCAGTCCCCCGACTGCTCCCTCCTGCTCCTCCTGGGGCTCTCCCTGCCAGCGGCAGTCCCCCGACTGCTCCCTCCTCCTGCTCCTCCTGGGGCTCTCCCTGCCGGCGGCAGTCCCCCTCCTGCTCCCTCCTGCTCCTCCTGGGGCTCTCCCTGCCAGCGTCAGTCCCCCGACTGCTCCCTCCTCCTGCTCCTCCTGGGGCTCTCCCTGCCGGCGGCAGTCCCCCGACTGCTCCCTCCTCCTGCTCCTCCTGGGGCTCTCCCTGCCGGCGGCAGTCCCCCGACTGCTCCCACCTCCTGCTCCTCCTGGGGCTCTCCCTGCTGGCGGCAGTCCCCCGACTGCTCCCTCCTCCTGCTCCTCCTGGGGCTCTCCCTGCCAGCGGCAGTCCCCCGACTGCTCCCTCCTGCTCCTCCTGGGGCTCTCCCTGCCAGCGGCAGTCCCCCGACTGCTCCCTCCTCCTGCTCCTCCTGGGGCTCTCCCTGCTGGCGGCAGTCCCCCGACTGCTCCCTCCTGCTCCTCCTGGGGCTCTCCCTGCTGGCGGCAGTCCCCCGACTGCTCCCTCCTCCTGCTCCTCCTGGGGCTCTCCCTGCCAGCGGCAGTCCCCCGACTGCTCCCTCCTGCTCCTCCTGGGGCTCTCCCTGCCAGCGGCAGTCCCCCGACTGCTCCCTCCTCCTGCTCCTCCTGGGGCTCTCCCTGCCGGCGGCAGTCCCCCGACTGCTCCCTCCTGCTCCTCCTGGGGCTCTCCCTGCCAGCGGCAGTCCCCCGACTGCTCCCTCCTGCTCCTCCAGGGGCTCTCCCTGCTGGCGGCAGTCCCCCGACTGCTCCCTCCTCCTGCTCCTCCTGGGGCTCTCCCTGGCAGCGGCAGTCCCCCGACTGCTCCCTCCTGCTCCTCCTGGGGCTCTCCCTGCTGGCGGCAGTCCCCCGACTGCTCCCTCCTGCTCCTCCTGGGGCTCTCCCTGCTGGCGGCAGTCCCCCGACTGCTCCCTCCTCCTGCTCCTCCTGGGGCTCTCCCTGCCAGCGGCAGTCCCCCGACTGCTCCCTCCTCCTGCTCCTCCTGGGGCTCTCCCTGCCAGCGGCAGTCCCCCGACTGCTCCCTCCTCCTGCTCCTCCTGGGGCTCTCCCTGCCGGCGGCAGTCCCCCGACTGCTCCCTCCTGCTCCTCCTGGGGCTCTCCCTGCCAGCGGCAGTCCCCCGACTGCTCCCTCCTGCTCCTCCTGGGGCTCTCCCTGCCAGCGGCAGTCCCCCGACTGCTCCCTCCTCCTGCTCCTCCTGGGGCTCTCCCTGCCGGCGGCAGTCCCCCGACTGCTCCCTCCTGCTCCTCCTGGGGCTCTCCCTGCCAGCGGCAGTCCCCCGACTGCTCCCTCCTGCTCCTCCTGGGGCTCTCCCTGCCAGCGGCAGTCCCCCGACTGCTCCCTCCTCCTGCTCCTCCTGGGGCTCTCCCTGCCGGCGGCAGTCCCCCGACTGCTCCCTCCTGCTCCTCCTGGGGCTCTCCCTGCCAGCGGCAGTCCCCCGACTGCTCCCTCCTGCTCCTCCTGGGGTTCTCACTGCCAGCGGCAGTCCCCCGACTGCTCCCTCCTCCTGCTCCTCCTGGGGCTCTCCCTGCCGGCGGCAGTCCCCCGACTGCTCCCTCCTGCTCCTCCTGGGGCTCTCCCTGCCAGCGGCAGTCCCCCGACTGCTCCCTCCTGCTCCTCCTGGGGCTCTCCCTGCCAGCGGCAGTCCCCCGACTGCTCCCTCCTTCTGCTCCTCCTGGGGCTCTCCCTGCCGGCGGCAGTCCCCCGACTGCTCCCTCCTGCTCCTCCTGGGGCTCTCCCTGCCAGCGGCAGTCCCCCGACTGCTCCCTCCTGCTCCTCCTGGGGCTCTCCCTGCTGGCGGCAGTCCCCCGACTGCTCCCTCCTCCTGCTCCTCCTGGGGCTCTCCCTGCCGGCGGCAGTCCCCCGACTGCTCCCTCCTGCTCCTCCTGGGGCTCTCCCTGCCGGCGGCAGTCCCCCGACTGCTCCCTCCTGCTCCTCCTGGGGCTCTCCCTGCCAGCGGCAGTCCCCCGACTGCTCCCTCCTGCTCCTCCTGGGGCTCTCCCTGCTGGCGGCAGTCCCCCGACTGCTCCCTCCTCCTGCTCCTCCTGGGGCTCTCCCTGCCGGCGGCAGTCCCCCGACTGCTCCCTCCTGCTCCTCCTGGGGCTCTCCCTGTCGGCGGCAGTCCCCCGACTGCTCCCTCCTGCTCCTCCTGGGGCTCTCCCTGCCGGCGGCAGTCCCCCGACTGCTCCCTCCTGCTCCTCCTGGGGCTCTCCCTGCCGGCGGCAGTCCCCCGACTGCTCCCTCCTCCTGCTCCTCCTGGGGCTCTCCCTGCCGGCGGCAGTCCCCCGACTACTCCCTCCTCCTGCTCCTCCTGGGGCTCTCCCTGCCGGCGGCAGTCCCCCGACTGCTCCCTCCTGCTCCTCCTGGGGCTCTCCCTGCCGGCGGCAGTCCCCCGACTGCTCCCTCCTGCTCCTCCTGGGGCTCTCCCTGCTGGCGGCAGTCCCCCGACTGCTCCCTCCTGCTCCTCCTGGGGCTCTCCCTGCCGGCGGCGGTCCCCGCACGCACGCGTCCCACCCTGTCTCCCATCCGAGACCCAGCGGATGGCCGGCGCACTCCTCACCGTGCAACAGCAGCATTCCCGGAATAGTTTCTCACGTCGCTACAGGTCAGCCGGCGGATCGCGTGTGCCGTGAGAGAGGGTCAGCGCCCAGGCCAGATGAGCTATCATCTCGAGTCGGGCGCCGCCGTCGCGGCTGGGCGGCTCCGGCTGCGTCTCGCGGCACCGCATGGCTCCCCTTTTCGCATGGCTCGCTGCTCCGACGCCGCGCCGATCCCAGCTCGGTCGCTGACCGCCGGCAAACAGCTGATTGGCTGCGGGGTCACGTGCCAGATAACTAACCCCATCCTGTACATCTGTCCAGCGATCTTTCTAGGCAGCCAATCGGGACAAATCACACTTTTTTACCAAAGAGAAAAAACCTGTTCATTTACCACCCTCCAATTAAAGTGACGTTTTTATCAGTTTCAGAAACCGGAATATGACTGATAGCAACACTAAGGAATGCTTTTTGTGGCATGGACAGCGCGGTGTTATCATATTCGATGATAAGGGATGTCAAACACTTAATTCAGGGAGTCTACCCCTGGTCTATGCCGAATGTCAGGGTGAAGGCCGGGACAGGTCAGAAACCACCAGTAGGTACCCTGCACCACTGTCCTGTATGTGCTCCCGTCTGTACCCAGTGACCCCCCCCCCCCCCCCACCCCCGGCGCGGTGGCCTCGCCCGGGGAGCTGGGCCGCTCCTTGTCAGATCCGGGAGATGCCGATAGACAGCCTGCGTCAGCCGGTCTCAGCTGTCACCACACGCCGACTAATGAAATCATCGCCTCCAATCTCCGCACAGCGCACCGATAGCCTTCGCGGGCCGCCGCAGCTCCACGGCGAAATCGCTCGGAAGCCCTCTGCCGACACACCGCCTGCCCGTCCCGGCCGACCAGCCCCGAGCCCGCCCGTCCCGGCTGACCAGCCCCGAGCCTGCCCGTCCCGGCCAACCAGCCCCGGCGTCCGCCCGTCCCGGCCGACCAGCCCCGAGCCTGCCCGTCCCGGCCAACCAGCCCCGGCGTCCGCCCGTCCCGGCCGACCAGCCCCGAGCCTGCCCGTCCCGGCCGACCAGCCCCGAGCCTGCCCGTCCCGGCCAACCAGCCCCGGCGTCCGCCCGTCCGGCCGACCAGCCCCGAGCCTGCCCGTCCCGGCCGACCAGCCCCGAGCCTGCCCGTCCCGGCCAACCAGCCCCGGCGTCCGCCCGTCCCGGCCGACCAGCCCCGAGCCTGCCCGTCCCGGCCGACCAGCCCCGAGCCTGCCCGTCCCGGCCAACCAGCCCCGGCGTCCGCCCGTCCCGGCCGACCAGCCCCGAGCCTGCCCGTCTCGGCCGACCAGCCCCGAGCCTGCCCGTCCCGGCCGACCAGCCCCGAGCCTGCCCGTCCCGGCCGACCAGCCCCGAGCCTGCCCGTCCCGGCCGACCAGCCCCGAGCCTGCCCGTCCCGGCCGACCAGCCCCGAGCCTGCCCGTCCCGGCCGACCAGCCCCGAGCCTTCCCGTCCCGGCCGACCAGCCCCGAGCTTGCCCGTCCCGGCCGACCAGCCCCGAGCCTGCCCGTCCCGGCCGACCAGCCCCGAGCCTGCCCGTCCCGGCCGACCAGCCCCGAGCCTGCCCGTCCCGGCCGACCAGTCCCGAGCCCGCCCGTCCCGGCCGACCAGCCCCGAGCCTGCCCGTCCCGGCCGACCAGCCCCGAGCCTGCCCGTCTCGGCCGACCAGCCCCGGCGTCCGCCCGTCCCGTCCACTCCGCGTGCGTCAGACATGGTCAGTCTCCCAGCCCGCCCGCCCGCTCTACAGGCCATTTACGGGATTTTCACTTACACAATGGACTTCATAACAGATTACTACATCACAAACAATTATCGCGATTAGCTGATAATATGTAATTGACAAATAATGAGCTCTCATTGCGCCGTCCTCAGCCGTCCTCAGAGCTTATTCATGCGAAAGGCCTGGTATTTTTGTTATCTAGTGTTATTGGGTAATGCGCAGTTGTTCAATTACTGGCCTTCTATTCTGCGTCCAATGATCCACATTTGCTAAACACTTTTTTAGGAAGTTCATATGATCTTTGATAAGCGCTCATATTTGGTTTAACCTGACTGGCAGAGCAAATTTATTCTCAATGCACAGTATCGTTTGCGAAAAAGATGTCTCCTGCTCGCTTCGGCCGGCAAAATGAATTTCAAGTATGGCTTTGCAAACCATGTTTACCCACGTCCGGGTTCATCTTCTTCAAAACTCCAAAGAATGCAAATCATGATTATCGGTCGGAGCTCTAGTGACCAGAGAAGCAGTGTGACCAGTGACCAGAGAAGCAGTGTGACCAGTGACCAGAGAAGCAGTGTGACCAGTGACCAGATAAGCAGTGTGACCAGTGACCAGAGAAGCAGTGTGACCAGTGACCAGAGAAGCAGTGTGATCAGTGACCAGAGAAGCAGAGTGACCAGTGACCAGAGAAGCGGAGTGACCAGTGACCAAAGAAGCAGTGTGACCAGTGACCAGAGAAGCAGTGTGACCAGTGACCAGAGAAGCAGTGTGACCAGTGACCAGAGAAGCAGTGTGACCAGTGACCAGAGAAGCAGTGTGACCAGTGACCAGAGAAGCAGTGTGACCAGTGACCAGAGAAGCAGTGTGACCAGTGACCAGATAAGCAGTGTGACCAGTGACCAGAGAAGCAGTGTGACCAGTGACCAGAGAAGCAGTGTGATCAGTGACCAGAGAAGCAGAGTGACCAGTGACCAGAGAAGCGGAGTGACCAGTGACCAAAGAAGCAGTGTGACCAGTGACCAGAGAAGCAGTGTGACCAGTGACCAGAGAAGCAGTGTGGCCAGTGACCAGAGAAGCAGAGTGACCAGTGACCAGAGAAGCAGTGTGACCAGTGACCAGATAAGCAGAGTGACCAGTGACCAGAGAAGCAGTGTGACCAGTGACCAGAGAAGCAGTGTGACCAGTGACCAGAGAAGCAGTGTGACCAGTGACCAGAGAAGCAGTGTGACCAGTGACCAGAGAAGCAGTGTGACCAGTGACCAGAGAAGCAGTGTGACCAGTGACCAGAGAAGCAGAGTGACTAGTGACCAGAGAAGCAGTGTGACCAGTGACCAGAGAAGCAGTGTGACCAGTGACCAGAGAAGCAGTGTGACGCCATCAATCAACCGCCAGAATGGCGACAATTCTCCAAATATACCACCGACGAGACTGACATAGCTATACTCATCCAAGTTATTGGGAAAGCAGTCAGTACTCAAGGTAGCTCTCGTAGCTCTTGCTTCGCGAGAGTCCTGAGGACAACATCCAGGTCCGCTATCTATGCTCAATGACAAAGGTATCAAATATGAAGCACAACTATCATATTCATGACAAGCATAGTTTGCTTGTCCTTCTATAGGCACAGTCCATCCTAGGCACATGGAGAAGGAAACGCGTCCTAAAACTATAAATCACCCCTCGAGCTAGTGTCGAGCTGGAGTCTCGTCGCCGAGGTCCCAGCACTCCAGACTACCAGGAAAGACGGCACCCTCAGCCCACGCCATGGGTGGGATGTGCGAAACGCATGTTCCAAGAGCCATTCCTGTGGCGGAGCGACGCTGCACCCCTCATTGCATCACTGCACTGCAGCTGCGGCAGCGTGCAGAGGGACTGCCGCCGCCGCACTGCACATCGTCAGCTGACAGCCCCGTCCTCATCGACCGCGACCATCAGGCACCAACAGCAGTGGCGCACGCAGGGGGGGTCAAAGGGGTCAGCTGACCCCCCCCCCCCCCCCGAAATTTCTGAGGGGCCCGTATTTCTGAGGGACCCGTTTCTGGTAGGGGCCCGGTCTTGGTCAGGCCCGATCGAGGCAGGGGCCCGGTGCTGGCAAAGGCGTGATATGGGGGCCGGTCAGAACGAGGGTCCGGTCACAACAGGGCCCGGTCATTGCATATTCTTGATACGGGCCCGTTTCTGGAAGGGGCCCGGTCTTGGTCAGTTCCGATCGAGGCAGGGTCCCGGTGCTGGCAAAGGCGTGGCATGGGGCCCGGTCAGAATGAGGGCCCGGTCACAACAGGGCCCGGTCCTCGCATATTCTTGATACGGGCCCGTTTCTAGTAGGGGCCCGGTCTTGGTCAGGCCTGATCGAGGCAGGGGCCCGGTGCTGGCAAAGGCGTGATATGGGGCCCGGTCAGAACAGGGCCCGGTCCTTGCATATTATTGATACGGGCCCGTTTCTGGTAGGGGCCCGGTCTTGGTCAGGCCTGATCGAGGCAGGGGCCGGTGCTGGCAAAGGCGTGGCATGGGGCCCGGTGAGGACGAGAGCCCGGTCATAACAGGGCCCGGTCCCTGCATATTCTTGATGCGGGCCCGTTTCTGGTAGGGGCCGGTCTTGGTCAGGCCCGATCGAGGCAGGGGCCCGGTGCTGGGAAAGACGTGATATAGGGCCTGGTCAAAACGAAGGCCCGGTCACAACAGGGCCCGATCCTCGCAAATTCTTGATACGGGCGTATTTGATATTGATACGTATTTTTTACAATATCCATTGTTGCTTCAGGAAATGGTTTATGGCAACTTGTGGCAACATGCTGGTGGGCGCGAATGACGTAGTCGAGGCGCACTAAAACCCCAACGATGGTGTTGATGACATAACTACCGGGGATCGGACTGCCTAACCTGCCTAACCTGTAAAATATAATTGTTGTTGTAATTTACCTGCCTAACCTGCCTAACCTGTAAAATATAATTTGTGTTGTTGTCATTTACCTCATTTCGTCAAATTTACTCTCGACAGTTGTACCGCACATCAGTAGCACACGCACCTAAAATTCGCACATCAGTAGCACACGCAGTCACCTTACAAGACATTGACAAGAAAATTATAATGTCTCAGGTCCCATGCTGTAAGGGGCCCGCTCAAAAATAAGTGACCGAAATCCGCGAAGTTTTCTAAAAACGGGTGGGGGCCCGCTCACAAGGGGCCCGCTTTTAGGGCTCTGACCCCCCCCCCCCCCCCCCCTCCCCCCGAAATGGAATCCTGCGTGCGCTACTGACCAACAGCATCTCTCGTGCATCTGAAGATACCGCCATCGCCTCCCCTTCCCCTCTGAAGACACGGCCAACAGCTCCCCCACTGAAGATAAACGTCTGAGGTGCAGCCTCCCAGCGGTTGATTGGCTGGGGCCTGGGCGGAGCTCTAACAAGACGGTACAGGCGGTGTCCTGCTCCAACCACGCTGACATCAAATGTGGAAGATAAAGTGAAGTTTTTCTAGTAGCTTTTATATGTTACAGTGTCGCATGGAGTTCAATACTCAAAAAGACAATACCAAGAATATCAATATACTTAACTGTGCGATAAAATACAATTTTACGTATTACTTCATGTTTGATAATATAAGTTTCCCAAACCATGGTGAATTGTCGTAGCTATAAATTCCAAATATTTTCAACGAAAGGAAAATGAACATGAGCGGGGATAAGATTCTATCCTTGTTAACAAACAACTTCAATATAATACAAGTGGTAGCATTTCGATAAGATACACTCATATAGCAGATCCCCATCGACATTTTATCAGACGTTTTCATTGGTTTCAGTCTCCGCTTTAAATTGATCATCAAACCTGAAAGTTAATATCTAACATCCTGGATTAACAACGTTTTAGTCAAATTCCGGGTCAAAGTCGACGAGCTCGCCGGTCAAACCATTGATGAAGCTGTTGGTCTGGGTCTTTCCCGTAGGCGGTGGAACGCACAAACGACGCCAGAAAAAGAGCCGGGATCGGACCAGGCAGGGGGCAAGTGTTCTGTCTTTATGGATAACGTCGGGGACAAAATGATCCTTCCCATGAAGTAATCGGGGGTCAAAATGCCAGTAAAATCGTTACCTATGGCTATGTCATTCCTGGGAAAATTTACTTAGCGATCATGTCCTTAGAAATACTGATCGTCAAAACCACTACAGATGTAATATTCACTTAATCATCATATTCATCACGTCAGCATGTATGTAGGTACATTTACATTTTGTTTTTAATTAGCAGTTGCGTTTCAGCTCTTGATTCTCAATCATTTAGTTTCACCCATATTGCCGACGAAAAATATATACCAGTTATCTAGTTAGACAATTGATCCCCGGGGGTGGGGGTCGGGGTGCTTGAGTATTTTCAATGGAGTGAGTCTGAGATCGACTGTCAGGACAGTCGATCTCATTGTTCTGGGACTTTGAGAGTTCTACAATAAATAGTAGAAAATACGGTTAATTCAGCATGGACATTCACATTCCAGTTATACCACATCCAGCGCAATTACGTCGTTTATGGCGCATGGTGGAAAACCCTATAAGAAGGTACACTGTAAAAAATACCTACAAGCCCCTCTTCAAATAACGCCCAGCGCAAAAATGAGCATGCATAGCCTTATATGGCAGGCTTATTTCTGGCTGATTTCGGGGAAACGATCTTGTTCTACAAGCCCACACCTTGTTATCATGGGCATCGTCGTGTTCTGTCCTCATACAGTTACTAGGCACCTAATCAGAAAACAAGGCCGTAACAAGCCTTCTAGTAGGGTGGGTAGTTAATTGACTAGGGTCTGTAATAGTCTCTGCCTGGTAAGATAAGCCCAGCTTTACTAGCCACTGCTCGTTGAACTAATCCGTGCCCAGTATTCGGACTAGCCTTCAACGACCCATTGCTTAACTGACCAGCTATCGGTCAGTCCACCGGCCAGCCGTGCTCCAGCTGTCGCCGAGGTAAGCTGAGAAGACTCAACAGCACTACAATACTTTTATTAAGCAAAGACCATCATCATACATCCATCATACAACACCTCATATCATCATCTATCATACAACACCTTGGTCGGCCGTCACCAAAGGCATCACGACACTAGGCACCCAGACACTCGTACCGACAAGCCGGAGGCATGATCCGATATCGGGGACTTCGGAGCTGATTTTTTTTGTAATGACATTTATAACATGGAGACACAACAGCAAGGCAGCCTTCAGGAGGGTCGCACAACCCTTACTCCTCGATTTAACGTTGGCCCTTGGGCAACGGACAAGCACAGTTTTTAGGCCTCTTGGTTCATAAACATGAATACAGTGACATGACAACATGGTAACTCTGGCACGTCTTCGCAACCGGAACTGTAGAAACATATGTCTTTCATGCCGATGCGCAAAGGCGGATTAAGGAGCAGGACGCGACATACACTCAGGCGCGTCATGACAGCTTCTAATCGGAGAAGCTGAAGGCTGTTACGCCGACACGCAGACACCAACATCGTTATTCAACACCAGCTCTTCCTGACCTGTATGACGGCCACTGGCAGGAGGCGGGACCTCAGGCAGCTCTCTCGTCCTGCTGCAGTCGGCAGAGGTCGCTCAGTTTGAGCAGCAGCATCTCCAGCAGCACCAGAGAACAGGCCCTGACTGAGGTGCTCTGAGCCGGTGACGTGAAGGGCGGGCGGTGGCGACTCCAGCGCACCTCCCGCGAGCCGCTGCCGCCGCCGGCCGACAGCGGGTAGTAGCGGACCTGGGTCTCCGCCTCGGCTGTACTCCACAGCGCCCAAAATGCGCCTGACGGGAGAAACAAGGCATGATCAGGGGCGGATCTAGCAGCGTTTTTTTTGGGGGGGGAGTAAATACAGTGACGTATTTCCCAAAAGTTATTGAGCGGGGGGGGGCGGGTAGCAGGCAGGCAGCCGTCAGCAATAAAGCTGTTGACCGGGGGGCGGTGGGGGGGGGGGGGGGGGGGGGGGGGGGGGGGGGGGCAGGGGCGTCGCCGATAATTTTTGAGTGGGGGTCGGCGGAAATGACGAAAAAATGTACCCCATTTTTATGCGTGTATTTAAGCCTTTGCAGCATTTTTAATATGGTTTTCATGTTATAGAAGGTACTTGTTATTTAGCGCTGCCAAGTGGCGCAAAATTTTACGGGTTTGCCTGATAAAACCCTAATATCGGCGGAGGGCCTTGTAGAGGATAAGAAGCTAAAATTGCTATTAATTCAATTCACCGTTACAACGAAGCGAAGACGATGACAATGGCTTCGTTCTGACGATGGCCGCCGATGTGACGCCGCGAAGCGGCGTGCAAATTTTGATTTTAGGTCGTGGAAAATCAATTTTAATATTGGAACCAGACCGTGAGTGGAGTCAAGCCTCAGGTAACCCCTATTCCTGGTTGCACAACTCGGTATGATGAAAAATATTTAAATTAACGTAGTTTTTCATAAACATATTCCTCGTATAGTAAATCACGATGACCGGTGGCAGTCGGCGCTCAATAGTACACCTTTCCGCGCATGAATGGTACCTGTGGATCTGGAGGAGCCTGGGGCGAGATGCCTTGGGAAGATGGTCCTGGGTTGGTCCCACTATTAGCTCTTCGGCCCAGCAAGTTGGGCACCGCTGGAGCAGCTTCCGGGTGCCGATGTCCGCGTCTTTGCGTTCGCGTCGCCTTTTTTCGGAACTCGGCAGACTAGCTAAACATGTAGCCCGCTTGAAAGCTCATATTTTAGGAAGTGAGTGGGTCCTGGGGCTAGCAATTAGGAACCGCCAAGGAGAGCCTCTGCCAGACACTTAATTAATTCATTTTCCCATTTCCAAATGTGTATAAGCAATTGAGATTTTTGTGTCATGCCGCGAAGCGGCGCGAAATTTTCAAGTGGTCCACTGTGGATAGCTGGATTCTGACTGCTGCAAAGGCAATTTGTACAACTGTACGTCCGACCGTTTGGGCGGGGGGGGGGGCAAATAATAGTTTCAGTACCTTGGGGGGGGGGGGGGGGGGGGCATGCCCCCCCCCCCTTGGATCCGCCCCTGGGCATGATGATGATTTGAGCCTAGGGGAGTATCACTTGCTGGGACTATATGACGATTAACACGGTAGAAAAGGGCAGAGCTCATTTACTGCATACAAACATACATAAGAGGTTACAAAACTGCATATACGAAAATATGGCATAATTTGAAGAAAAGGAAACAGAATAGAAGAGAATTAACAACCAGCAGACAAACATGTTTACAAACTTCCACTTCCACCGATATGTCCACAATCAGCAACATAAAGAAACCATAATTTCCGTAGCCCCATTTTGCTCCCCATCCCGTCCCAGTCCGCCTCTGTACCTTCCGTGAATCCAAAGTCGATGAGCGTGTTCCGGTGAGCAGACGGTTGCAACGTACTGCAGGTCCCAGCCGCCGCGCGCACCAGCACAACAACTAGTGCTCGGCGAGGCAGAGGTGGATGCCGAGCAGGGGCGAGCCGGCGACAGCCGCCACCACAACCCGTGTCTCCTGGCTCCTGCCGCCGCCGGCCGTCGCTCTGCCAGGAACCCAAACAGGTCCATATCGAGCAGCTGAGCCCGCTACGCCAGGAACCACAGTCGGAGTCAGTCACTCCGGCACATGGCGGCCACGGCCGGCTCAGGCACGCCAGCTCCGGTCGGCGCCAGCAGCAGAGCGGCGTCCACCCGCTGCTGGGAGGCGTCGGCGAACAGGCCCAAGGATCCGGCACCACGGAGCCGGCATGCAGCTCTTGCGAGGCGGACAGCGGACCCGGTCCGCCGCTCAGATAGCAGACCAGCTGGCGCCGCCACTGGCCGGAGCGACCGGGAAACACAGCCTCGCAGGACGGCAGCAGACGTAGGCAGCCGTGTGTGCCGGCGGCGCGTCTGGCGGGAACAGGGGTAGATAATCAGGGGATGTCGTCATACACCGCATGACATGATATACATATATGACATGATATAAACAACAAGTCTCTTTTATAGCATAAGCTAGCATATTTCATAGTGCAGTAAAGTTGCATGTGGTACACGGTCAACTGAACCAGTGACAACTGAACCAGTGACAACTGAACCAGTGACAACTGAACCAGGGAAAACTGAACCAGTGACAACCGAACCAGGAAAAACTGAACCAGGGAAAACTGAACCAGTGACAACTGAACCAGTGACAACTGAACCAGTGACAACTGAACCAGTGACAACTGAACCAGTGACAACTGAACCAGGAAAAACTGAACCAGGGAAAACTGAATCAGGGACAAATGAACCAGTGACAACTGAACCAGTGACAACTGAACCAGTGACAACTGAACCAGTGACAAGTGAACCAGGGGCAACTGGACCAGTGACAACTGAACCAGTGACAAGTGAACCAGGGGCAACTGGACCAGTGACAACTGAACAAGGAACAATTGAACCAGAGACAACTGAACCAGGGACAACGGAAGCAGTGACAAATTAACCAGGACTACTGAACCAGTAACAATTGAACCAGTGACAACTGAGGTAAACATTTGAAGTTGACCTAACCAGGTCACCATTAATATGTTGCAAGCGTCTTGACGAGACAAACACGATGGTGTTAAAATTATTGCGCTATGTTTAACTGATAAGTTATTCACAAAAACGTTTTTGGAAGAAAATGCCATCGTGACATTTGTTGACCTCTAGAGCATTAACTATTGAACTGAGCTAAAATTTGAGAACACTAGTGGCGATTGCATTTTGTTTGTTCCTAGCTAGCATAGTTCCGCAAGATATTAGGAGGTTTCTGGAGCAAAGTCCTATACTTGGAAAATTTGACATTTAATGACCTCTGGTGAACTCAATATTGACCTAAGCCAAATAACGACCAAATCGTTTCGACAAGATTTTCGAAGAGCTATCGAACGGTGTTTTTGGATTCCGCCTACTCTCCGTAGGAACTGAGTTAGCAGGGTGGCGTTCAGATGCCCCACTGGTTGTCCCTGGTTCAGTTGCCACTGGTTCAGTTGTCACTGGTTCAGTTGTCACTGGTTCAGTTGTCACTGGTTCAGTTGTCACTGGTTCTGTTGTCACTAGTTCAGTTGTCACTGGTTCAGTTGTCACAGGTTCAGTAATCAGTTGTCACTGGTTCAGTTGACATGGAACAGTGGCATGTATCTCTCACAGCATAGTGCACTGCTTAGTGCTTAGGTACTCAAAATTGCTAAGGCTGGTGACAACGGTTACATTACCTTGGCAACACAACCATTGGCAACAGTTTTCAAGAATGAAGAAATTGCATATTTGAATATAAAATGGCATGACCTATAGCCACCATAATCCTAACGTTGTGAAATGGTTGTTAAGTCACTAAAATGACCAGATTTTGATATTAAATAAAAAGACTGCATCTGAATTGGAACTGGTAAAATCAGGTTCTTCTAAAGGTGACATAAAGCCCCTCAATATGTAAGGAAATGCTTATGGGTATTGCATGACAAAAAAGTTGTTTCCACCATTCTCCCCTAACCCTAGGGGGGGGGGGGTACAACCCCCCTAGCGTTTCGCCCCTAATTTGGCTAGAGCTTCGATTCAAAAACGGGCGTGTTCCTTGTCACGAGAGAAAGCCATTGATACCCGATTTTAAGGTCCTAGATCAATAGGTGACCTCTGAGGTCATGTCAATGACCCAAAATTCAACCACAATGTAAATGCGTATAAATTGAATTTAATCGAGCTAGAATCGCGAATGAGCATATAATTATGATAAATGGGTGTCAAATTTGAAATCAGCGTCACAAAATGTCCTAGAAACTGCCAAATTCCAAAAAAGTAATATGAGGTCATCGGAGGTCAGTGACCTCAGTTGACCTCTGAAAAGGTCAATCGAGGTCACAATCTCAATGGAAACCACAACTGTCACCTGGAAACACCTGTGCATATGCTCCTGAACAATACAACACTATGAAACTGCACAAGTTACAAGGAGCAATACTACGGGACGCCAGTTGCGCCTGGCATGGCCTTGAAAACAGGTCAACGGTCACGGTTCATGTGACCTACAACTTATTGTTTTTCACAATATGTGTGAAATTGTTCACAAGTAGGGTACTGAAAGTTTCATCGCAATTGGTTCATATTTACGCGAGTTATTCCCGAAAAAAACCGAGGGGGTGGCATCCACCTCCCCCCCCCCCCCCCCTGCACTGGCGAGGGCCAATGGAAAATTAATGAAAATTAAATAATAGTGGCATCATCACCTACCTTCGGTAGGTGATGATGCCACTGAAAAAAAATTGCTTATTGATTAAAAAAGTATACAAGCAGACACAATGCAAAACAAAAAGTATGAAACACAGAAACACACTTGCCCTCTTCATTTCAAAGAACCAAAATTTCAGATAGGGTAATCTACCAAAACTTATTGACATGTAAAAACATTAGACTTTCATGCTATTCATAGCATGTTGGTGTTTAGTGAGCATACACAACCATTATCATGAAAAGTCCAGTCTGTTTTAGCTTTAACATGTCTGATGGGTGAGTTCTTTTTTAGGCTGAATTTTCCACTCTTTATGGTGTTTTTTTTAGGCCCAATTTTCCACTCTGCACCCTGGCTGCAAAGAAATTCTAGGACTCAGAGTTTTGGCTTTGGAAGTTTTGTCGGTTGGAAGTTTTGTTGCTTGGAAGTTTGGCCATTAAAAGTTTTGTCGCTTAGAAGTTTTGGAATTGGAGGTAATTTAATTGGAAGCTTTGTTGTGAAGATTTGACGTTTGGAAGTTTTGTCGTTTATACATTTTTGCTTTGGAAGTTTTGGCACACATTAATTTTCCCATTGGCAGTTTTTACGTGTGCTAAGTTTTGACTTGGAAGTTGTCGTCAGAAGAATTTCCTTAGAAGTTTTGTCAGCATTCCGTTCTGAATCCTGGACAATTTCATGGTATTGGCAATGTGGGTAATAGTTCAGTAATTAATATTATATGTATTAATTATTAATATAATATATATAATTATTAATAATAATAAAAAATAATAAAAAATCCTTCCAATATGATACGATGGTTTGATACTTTGTATGTTGGATCGTCTGCGCGGGTCTTATACAATGGGCATCTATCTGGTGAGATAAAGTTGGGTAGATCATGCAGACAGGGTGATGCATTGAGCTGCTACATATTTATATTAGTAATGGATATTTTGGCAAATAAAATTTATTGTAACAGTGAAATCAAAGGGCTGAAAATAGCCAACCGCGAGCACAAACTTTCTATGTATGCCGACGATACTGTCTGTCCAATGGAACCCAATGCAGACAGTTTTAGGGTACTATTTGAAGAGCTTGGATGGTTTGCTAAATATTCGGGATTGTACCCTAATTTGGATAAAACGAAAGCAATGTGGATAGGAGCACCATATAGAGATAAAGAGCTTTTTCAGAGGAATATAACCATAACGTGGTGTACAACATTGAAAATCCTAGGTATTACTTTTGAAAATGATCTTCATAATATAGTTGAAGTTTATGATGCAAAAATCAACGAGATAAAACGTGAAATCGAGAGGTGGATGTACCGAAGTGTCTCACTGCAAGGAAAGGTTACAATTATCAAATCACTACTGTTGTCGAAGGTTAGCTATCTTTTTCTTTCGATTCCAAATCCCGCACAAACAGTGCTAAGTAATTTAACAAAAATATTGTTTAAGTTTCTTTGGCATGGAAAGAACGAGAAAATTAGCCGTACAACACTTGTCAAGAGTGCATCAGAGGGGGGAGTGGGAATGATTGATCTGAAATCCTATATATCAGCTCTGAAGATCAGTTGGATTAAGAGACTAATTATAAAGCCTAATATCTGGAGCAGCATAGTGGACAAAGAAAGGAGTAAATGCATAGATGTCTGGCAAATGGGATCTGCTGCCATCAGGATAAAGGCCTCTGGTGCAAGAAACCAATTCTGGAAAGAGGTCATGTTGGCTTTGGCAGAGTTTAGGGAGAGTTATGAAATGAGCGTCGATGACATAACCGGTAGTAATGTTTTATTTTCGGATCTCACAAAGTTTAAGAACTTGTGGATAAGAGAATGGCACGAGAATGGTGTTATAACTTTAAATGACCTCCTTACATCAGATGGTTTCTTAATGGAATATGAACAATTTAAGCGGACATTCCGAGTACAGGCAAATTTTATCGATTACGCAGCTCTCATAAATAGTCTGCCAAGAAAGTGGGTTCGATCCAGAGACAGGAGAAAAACAGAACAACCAAGTATGGACCCTGTTATAGGATTCATTATTGAAAAAATACGCGAGCTTTTCACCTGAGTAAAGTGTTACTACGCAAAAAGACGAAAGACCACCACAACGTTTGGGAAAGGAGGTGGGAGAATGAATTTCCCGACGTAGACTGGCCGGGTACGTATAAAGCCTTGAGAAAAACACCAATTCAGTACAGAGGTACTCGGTACAAAATTATCACTCGCATAATCGCTACAAACAGCCTGCTAAAAAAAAAACTAAGAACTCAGATATATGTGAACATCGTGAACAGATAGAAGATATCCAGCATACATTCTGGTATTGTACTAGAGCTCAGCGCCTCTGGAGCGAGTTAAAAAAATGGCTTATTACGAAACAGCTTAGCTGCTTGGCAGAAAACATCTCCATGAAGAAGGTAATTTTAGGTGTTCGGGATAACCTAACAGTTAATCACTGTATAAGTGCTGCAATACAGATAATTTATTCAAAGAGAAGTCCATCGATCATTGCGTTAGTAAGCATTCTCCAGGCGGACAAACTAAGTGAGAAATACAATGCGACGATGAATGGGAATATAGAGGATTTCCACAATAAATGGGCTCTTCTGAATAATTTAGATACAACTTTATAAATTGATCAGCACCTGTTATGAAGCAGGGAGATATTCAATGAGGATACAAAAAGGATATGATATAGAATAGGTCATAGACAGGACAGGATAGGCCCACGCCCATTCCCCACCCGGGCTAACCCGAGACCGGCCCCAGCATATTTTGCGGGGTCGGTCGGCCGGTCGGGGGTGCGGGTCGCCGACCCAGGTGGTCGACGGCTCGCACGCCCGGCCGGTGGCGAGGCGGGCGCCGCTTCGCGAACGGGAGCCGCTGAAAAACGCGAGGCGGCGCGGGCGGGGGCCGGATGTCTACGGACTAGGATGCTGTTAATGGTGTATGGATGTTTGAATGTTCGTTGGTTGTAATGTGTTTAAGTGTTTGTATGTTCTGTTTGGAGGAATTGTGTTTTAATTATTTGTTTTGATTGGATGTGTCGAAGAAAATAAAAGGTGAACAAAATAGTTCAGTAATTAACCTCCCAGTTAATGATGTTCTTGAGGTCCTTAATAGAAGAGAGTATTACTATGACAGACAGTAAATTGTACCAGTAATACCAAAGCTATGACGTCACCAAAAACGATGCATAATTCTGATCAAATTCAGATTAAGAAGATAAGAAGATAGTCAAACCTGGCCTAACCTTTACAGCAATTACCGTTGCAGGGCCCCACGTTTAGAATGCTCTGCTTGCATTTGCTCGCTGCACTGCAGAACATACCGGGGGGCTGTTGCCCCCCCCCCCCCCACCTGGACCCACCAGTGACCAGACCATATCGTAGACAGTCAAAGAGGCTTGCGCTCAAAGCTGGAGTTTTTGCAGCAGTTGGCCGTCAGTGACCGCTAGTGAGCCAGGGTGTTATGATGTTGCAAGCAAATTGAACCAGTTAACGCTAAATATGTATCTATTAATTTATTTATAAATAAATACATATTTATTATATAACTGGTACCATTTTCTTGTGACGTCATAACACTCCGGCTCACTAGCAGTTCCTGGCGGCGAACAGCTGCAAAAACTCCAGCTTTTAGTGTGAGCCGTCAAAGATAGCCCACTTTTCAGTCTGTGGTAATATTACCGTCAGCTGACTACTCTTCTTCTATTAGGGACCTCAATAACATCATAAACTGGGTAGGTGAATTACTGAACTAATACCGGCAATGTGTACACTGTACGCCTTAAACCACCAATACAATTCATTACATCTCAATCCAACTTTACGGAATAGTTTATCCTAGTTTAACTTTGGTGAAATATATGAAATGCCAGAGAACTCAGACTGTACTAAGCCCATTCTTATCAACACCTGCTTTAGGGGCAATTGATTTCATGGAAATCATGTTCAAGCATTGATATCAAGATTGAAGGTAAGAAATTGAAATGAGGAACCACAGTCAACATGGCGAAATGCTGCCCCCTTCCTCACAGAAGGATTCACTCTGTAAAACAGGTCATCAGTATATTTACTATGGCTTATATAAAAGATAACCTCTAAGGCTACTGGAAATCTGACTGAAAATAGCAACTGATGGCTTACCTTTAATAGCAAGACAGCAGACCAGCGCGCACGACGTTGGTAGTGACTGACACCAGAGGCGTCGCTACCTTCTAAAAAGTGTGTGGGGGGGGGGTCCACTGCCAGGGGGGCGCCATACCCAGAGGGGGCGCCCCGCCCTAGAGGGGCGCAAACCCCATGAATTTGCTGGATTTCATTCAGGGGCGAAGAGGGGGGGGAGGACGTGAGTTGGGGGGGGGGGGGGGGAATCCAGTGGCGTATTCCATTAGAGTTTTCCATTTCCATTCCATTCCATTGATTTTAGAGGGGTCGGCTGAAATGACGAAAAAAATATACCCCATTTTTGTTTTGGTGTATTTTTAAGCCTTTGTAGCATTTTTAATGTGGATTTTCATATTACAGTAGGTACTTGTTATTTAGCGATAAAACCCAGAAACATAGGCGGTGGGCCTTGTGTACACTGTACCGGCAATGTGTAATAATAAGAAGCTAAACATGCTATTCACTCAATTCACCGTTACAACGAACCGAAGACGATGGCGATGGCTCGTTATGACGATGGCCACTGACGTGACGCCGCGAAGCGGCGTGAAAATTTTAGTTTTAGGTCGTGGAAAACGAAATTGTAATATTAGAACCAGACCGTGAGTGGAGCCAGGCCTCAGGTAACCCCTATTCCTGGTTGCACATCTCGGTATGATGAAAAATATTGAAATTAAAGTAGTTTTATATATATATATATATATTCTTCGGATAGTAAATCACGATGACCGGTGGCAGTCAGTGCTCAATAGTACATATGATAATAATAACTGTATACATACACCGAATGTATGTACCGAACTGTAACAAACAACTGGCAACAGTGCAAATGGTTTGAAAGCAGCAAGAGGCAGAACGACTTTCCGCACATAAATGGTCCCTGCGGATCTGGAGGAGCCTGGGGCGAGATGGCTTGGGGAGATGGTCCTGGCCTGGTCTTCGGTCCAGCAAGTTGGGCACCGCTGGAGCAGCTTCCGGGTGCCGATGTCCGCGTCTTTGCGGTCGCGTCGCCTTTTTTCGGAACTGGGCAGACTAGCTAAAAACGTATCCCACTTGAAAGTTAATATTTTATGAAGAGATTGGGCCCTGTGGCTAGCAATTAGGTACCGCCAGGGAGAGACTCTGCCAGACACTTAATGAATTCATTTTCCCATTTTCCAAATTTGTATAAGCAATTGCGTATTTTGTGTCATGCCGCGAAGCGGCGCGAAATTTTCAAGTTTTTCATTGTGGATAGCTGGATTCGGACTGCTCCCAAGGCAATTTTTACAACTGTACGTCCGACCATTTTTTTTTTGGGGGGGGGGTGGCAAATCATAGTTTCAGGACCTTTGGTTGAGGCATGGCCCTTTTGCCCCCCCCCCCCTAAATCCGCCCCTGTTGCACATTAACATTGGACATACCTATTCATGACTGCCTGTGAGGTCTGAACTCAAAATCACGCGACGTAAAACAAAACATCGCGGTTTATGTCGGTCTTCTGCCATAGCAACTGCGCTGCCGTAAACAGATTTCACAATGAAGAGAAAAAAATAAGGGAAAGTTTATCAAGGAAGGAAAGGAAATATCAGCCAATAACTTGCAAACGGTAAATCGCACAGACATTCAAATAGTACCCATCGCTTCGGTGCATCATGACGGGTACCTTGGTGAATTATAATCAAAGGGATCGGCCCAGGCGCACAACTAGGAAACACATTTCGGGAAGGGGAGGATACAGCTGTTGGGGTCGTCATCTCCATTCCAAAAGGGGCCTCATTTCCGATCCAAAGGGGTGCCGCCGGCACTCATGACTCGACAGGCGACACCTGCACTCGCAGCCCCCCTCCCCCCCCCCTGCGAGGCATGCAGGGGCGCCGACTGCTCAGTCACGACTCACAACGCATTATGCCGCCCTCGGAAGGTATCTGGTCGCCCTCGGAAGTATGGGTGGATCTTTTCAGATAAAAGTTAGTGGGGCAAACTATCACATTGCCTGGTTGTTTTGCATGTTTGAAGTGAAAATGATCATTTTAACGCCAGGGACCGTTCAAATCTGACAAAAGTTGGTGGGGCAAAGCGGGAAGTTTCTGGGGCCCCACCATTTGAATAGGAAACTCCACCCCAGGGGCTCTTCCAGGACTACGTAATAGAAGGAATAAGGCGGCGGCGGCGGCGGCGGCTGGCGCTGCTACCGATTAACCTCTGATTTCTCTTTCCGGCGGTCGTGTCACTTGTCTCACGCTTATGTTAGGAGAGGTGCCGTGATTTAAGTCCTTTCGACTTTTGCACCGATCCTATTATTTCATTTTGTTTGCGTTGTTTCTCTACTTGATTACAAATAAATAAACAAACAAACAAACCCGCCCTCGCAAAACATCTTGCCGCCCTCGAAAGGCATCATGCCATCCTTGGAAGGCATCATGCCGCCCTGCCCGGAAGACATATTGACGCCCTCGTAAATAATTTTGCCGCCCTCAGAACGCATTATACCGCCCTCAGAACGCATTATACCGCCCTTGGAAGGAATCATGCCGCCCTCGGAAGGCGTTTTACCGCCATCAGACGACGTCTTACCGCCCTCGGAAGGCATTCTGCCGCCCTTAGAGCGTATTATGCCGCCCTTAGAAGGCACTATGTCGCCCTCGGAAGACACCTTGCCGCCCTCGGAAGCATCTTGTCGCCATCGCAACTGTAATAAAGGGGCGCCACATTTTGGAAGAGGGGCGCCCATGAGCTTGGGCCAGTGGCGTGCGCATAAATTCACAAAGGACCAGGTCATTGCCTTGAGGGGCGCCACCCAATCGACAGGGGCGCCACCAATATTGGTGAACATTTTGCAGGGGGGGGGGCGCCTTTCCTTCCTCACGTGCTCGTCGTACTTTTAACATTTTGTGGGGCGCCATCACTAGCCGGAGGGGCGCCGTCACTAGCTGGAGGGGCGCTGTCACTGGTCGGAGGAGCGCCGTCACTAGCCGGAGGGGCGCCGTCACTCGCTGGAAGGGCGTGGTCACTGGCCGGAGGGGCGCTGTCACGGGCCGAAGAGGGGCGCCCTCACTGGCCGGAGTGGCGCCGTCACTGGCCGGAGGGGCGCCGTCACTGATCGCCAGCTTTGCATGGGCGCCTCGGATCCAAAGGACCAGGTCATTTCCTGAATGCCCGTATACTCGGTACGCCACTGGCTTGGGCCCTCACTGTCATAGGGGCGTACACATACTGGCGGGGCATTTTTGGTGGCTTTTTTAGTTTTTCCTTGGTTTTATTTTTTTGTGAGTTTTTTTTTTTAAAGGGGCGACTCCGGCGCCCTCTCAAAACCCAGAACAGACCCACTTTTTGAGGGGGCGCCTTCGGCGCCCGCTGAAAAGTGGGGGGGGGGGGTCCGGGGCACCCGGACCCCCCCCCCCGTAGCGACGCCCCTGACTGACACGACGCAGCAATGGCGGCCATCCGGAAACCGTTAGCTACTTTTTAAAAGCAGTTTCGAACCATACAAATACTATTCTGACAAAGGGAAAACTGGGGGAAACTACTTGGGGTACAGCCTCAGAATCATCTCCGCCGATCTATCCGGATAATTAACGACTTTCCAAGAATCTGGCTCACACGCAAGGTTGTCTTTTTAGCATGTGCTAGGCGGAGCGTTACCAGCTGAGCTAATATTATAATGACGTATTACTTGAACTAGTGTGAAACTGGTCTGGAGCAAGCCGCCGGCGGATACGTAATGATTAGGCTGTGTCTGCTTCTTTAACATTGCGCAAAACTATCGTCAGCACGGTGCATTGTTCAGTAAGCCGTTGTGTATACTATACTTCGGCTTGTATGCATGTATTCAACACGGACACTGTTAAACTTACAGGGCTCTTATTGATAATCTCCTGTTATGATCTGACGAAGAGCAAGGGAAGAACTTGTTGAACGTCCTTATTTCGAAAATTGGCTAGTTAACTTTTTTACAGTGTTCCTCACAGAAAGATTCACTCTGTAAAACAGGTCATCAGTATCTTAACTATGGCTTATATAAAAGATAACCTCTAAGGCTACTGGAAATCTGACTGAAAATAGCAACTGATGGCTTACCACGATGGCTTAATATCAAGACAGCAGACCGACGCGCACGTTGATAGTGACTGACGCGACGCAGCAATGGCGGCCCCCTGGAAACCGTTAGTTACTTTTTAAAAGCAGCTTTGAACCATACAAATACTCAAGGTCTGTAAAGATAAGGTTGCGCCATATGACAAAATCACATGACCAAGCGATTATGAACCGATCAGCAAGATTTCGAGTTTGCCACTAGAGAATAGCACATGCAACCAACCACTCCCGGGGCTCCTCCGCTTTTTTGGACCTTAACTTTTTTGCACGTGCCGAAACTCCCATTGGATTAACATAGCGAGTCGTGGAAGCGTAATCACTAATGTAAAACGAAGTATGATGCCAGCCCGTTGAGACAAAAGTAATCATAGGGCGATGTGCACAAATAATTGGAGTTTTTTATGTTCTTTTCACCTTCATAGTTTGCAGTAGCATGGCTCCGGAGCAAACAGCTCCATACCAATGGCAACGGTTTTTGGTGGTTTTGACCCAATTTGGTCCACTTAGAGTGAACCAATCAGGATAAAACGCAAAACGTCACCGTTCTGGACCACGCCGGATCGAATGGTGAAGAAATCACGCAGATCAGTCCCATAGCCTCGGAGCATGGGCTTGTGTGCAGCAGTTGTTGGTGGTTTTTGTCCAATTTGGTCCACTTAGAGTAAGCCAATCTGTATAAAACGCAAAACGGCACCGTTTTGGACCACGCCGGATCGAAAGGTGAATAAATCATGCAGATCGGTTCTATAGCCTCGGAGTATGGGCTTGACTGCAACTGGTTTCGGTGGTTTTGGTCCAATTTGGTCTACGTAGAATGAACCAATCTGGATAAAATGAAAACGGTACCATTTTGGACCACGTCGGACTGAATGTGGGAAAAAATAATGCAGATCGGTTCAATAGCCTCGGAGAATGGGCTTGCCTGCAACGGTTTTTGGTAGTTTTGGCCCAATTTGGTCCACTTAGAGTGAACCAATATGTATAAAACGCAAAAGAGCATCGTTTTCGCTGCTTTGGAATTTTGATAGGATTAAGCCATGTAAAGCATACCTTGCCTGCTGAAGTGTTGACGCGCATTGTCGATTGTCTGGTGCTATCACATGTGAGATAATGTGTACAAGTGTATGGCAGTGCCAGTGTGACGTCTCTTAAGAACATCCAAAAAATCTTAAATTTTGCCGCACGAGTCATATCAGGACGCAGGAAATACGACCACATCTCTGATGTATTGCGTGAATTAGGTTGGCTAAATGCGTTAGATTTAGTAAAATACTCTGACTTGTGCATGTTGCATAAGGTTATAACTAGAGCGAAACCTTCGTCGTTGGCGTCGCGCATCCAGTTCAACTACGAAATATTGGAGCGTGATACCCGACAATCGAAACATTGCCTCGACCTAGAAACAATCACGGAAAGCGCACATTCTTGTATAGGGCTAGCCATTAATACAATGCGCATATTTAATCTCAGTGTGTTCTGAATGCAGTTGTCGCCCATTAGATTTTACACTTGCTCAATAATTTTACGATGTCGGCAAAACAGGGCAAACAGTTTTAGCTCACTTTTTACTGTTTTAGCTTACTCATTTTTATGTTCATGTATGGAAGACCGAAGAATAACCCTGTCGTGTGGAACGGTCTGTTTACGTTAATACATACATACATTTTGAACCACGCCGGATCGAATGGTGAAAAAATCATGCAGATCGGTTCCATAGCCTCGGAACATGGGCTTGCTTGCAGCGGTTTTTGGTGGGTTTGGTCCGATTTGGTCCACTTAAAGTGAACCAATCTGTAAAAAAACGCAATAGGCGGCACCGTTTTGCACCATGCCGCATCGAATGGTGCAGAAATCACGCAGATCGGTCCCATAGCCTCGGAGCATAGACTTGCCTGCAAATTTGAACTACAGGTTTTGATCCAATTTGGTTCATTTAGATTAAACTAAAGTGGATAAAACGCAAAACGGCACCCATTCCGACCAGTTCAAATTGAATGGTGAAAAAATCACTCAGATCGGCCCAGTAGTTTCGGAGCATGGGCTTGCCTGCTAATCTGGACAGTTTTTTTTAGACCCTCCCTATTCAATACAAACAAAACATGGTTGCATTTATCATGTGGTCAAGCCCGCCCTCAGCTAAAGCAATACGAAATTGTTAACATTCATATTGACATATATAAAGTCAACTCCTCATATTAATTTATTACTGACCAATATTGATATATTGGTCAGTAATAAATTAATTTGTGGAGTTAACTGTTTAGCAATAATACATGTATCACGTGATCAAAACAATACCTTCACCCCTACACCGGCAAAATAATAGTGCGGCAAAACAATATCCGAAGTGCGCCAAAAAAAAAATCAACCTTTGAACCTGCCATATATGGTCATGCTCCGCCCCGTTATGGTCACGTGGCATTTGAAGGGGGGTTGCAAATACTATTCTGACAAAGGGAAAACTGGGGGAAACTACTTGGGGTACACCCTCAGAATCAACCCCGCCTATCCATCCGGATAATCAACGACTTTCCAAGAATCTGGCTCACACGCAAGGTTGTCTTTTTAGCATGTGCTAGGCGGAGCGTTATCAGCTGAGCTAATATTATAATGACGTAATTTTTGAACTAGTGTGAAACTGGTCTGGAGCAAGCCGCCGGCGGATACGTAATGATTAGGCTGTGTCTGCTTCTTTAACATTGCGCAAAACTATCGTCAGCACGGTGCATTGTTCATTAAGCCGTTGTTTATACTATACTTCGGCTTGTATGCATGTATTCAAAACGGACAATGTTAAACTTACAGGGCTCTTACTGATAATCTCCTGTTATGATCTGACGAGAAGCAAGGGAAGAACTTGTTGAACGTCCTCATTTCGAAAATTGGCTAGTTAACTTTTTTTACAGTGTATGTTGTCGGTATCCTTACTGGGACTGGCCGAGGCCGTATATTGTCGGTATCCTTACTAGGACTGGCCGAGGCCATATGTTGTCGGTATCCTGTATATTGTCCGAATCCTTACTAGAACTGGCCGAGGCCATATGTTGTCGGTATCCTTACTGGCCGAGGCCATATGTTGTCGGTATCCTGTATATTGTCCGAATCCTTACTAGGACTGGCCGAGGCCATATGTTGTCGGTATCCTTACTAGGACTGGCCGAGGCCATATGTTGTCGGTATCCTTACTAGGACTGGCCGAGGCCATATGTTGTCGGTATCCTTACTAGGACTGGCCGAGGCCATATGTTGTCGGTATCCTTACTATGACTGGCCGAGGCCGTATATTGTCGGTATCCTTACTAGGACTGGCCGAGGCCATATGTTGTCGGTATCCTGTATATTGTCCGAATCCTTACTAGGTCTGGCCGAGGCCATATGTTGTCGGTATCCTTACTAGGACTGGCCGAGGCCATATGTTGTCGGTATCCTGTATATTGTGCGAATCCTTACTAGGACTGGCCGAGGCCATATGTTGTCGGTATCCTGTATATTGTCCGAATCCTTACTAAGACTGGCCGAGGCCATATGTTGTCGGTATCCTTACTAGGACTGGCCGAGGCCGTATATTGTCGGTATCCTGTATATTGTCCGAATCCTTACTAGGACTGACCGAGGCCGTATATTGTCGGCATCCTTACTAGGACTGGCCGGGGCCATATGTTGTCGGTATCCTGTATATTGTCGTATCCTGTATATTGTCGTATCCTGTATATTGACGTATCCTGTATATTGTCGGTATCCTGCGCGGCTGATCGCTGTCTCCGGCTGGTCGGTGACGCTTGTTACACGCATGGCTGCCTGTCTGGTGTCGGCTGGCCGCCCCCGGCTGTTGCACGCATGCCTGCCTGCCTGGTGTCGGCTGGGCCCCGGCTGTTTCACGCATGCCTGCCTGCCTGGTGTCGGCTGGCCGCCCCCGGCTGTTACACGCATGCCTGCCTGTCTGGTGTCGGCTGGCCGCCCCCGGCTGTTACACGCATGCCTGCCTGCCTGGTGTCGGCTGGGCCCCCGTCGGAGGCGGCCACCATCGTTTCATTGACCCCTGGCTAACTGGTGACGGGTGAAGACGCCGCTGATTGAACGCAGGCCGATAGCAGGTCGATTTTTTGCCGTTCTCTGGAACTGTTCCGTAAAATATTATCGACGGAATTAATTGAAATATACCAGAAACAGCCATCCTGTCAATCAGGAGCTGTTATCGGGGTAAATGAATAGGCGTCGGCGCTACAAACGGGTTCACGGGAAGGCCAGGACGCCGCGGATCAGAGCAGCGTCAACTTACATCACGTCAAAACTAGACATTCCAACGGAAAGCGCCGAGTTACTGAACAGGACACCATCTCTTGAACGTACAGATGGAAGGCGCTGCATTGTTCCGAGTGGCTCAAATGAGCTTTCTTTCTGGCCATCTCACAGGTGAACTTAGCAGGTTAACTTATCAGGTGAATTTCTCAGGTGAACTTCTCAGGATCACGTGTTGCAGTGGGTTATGCAGCGGTATCGAGAACAAGTTCAGCACCGATAGACGGAGCCCATGCTGAGACACCCTGCGGAACCAGTCAACTCCCGATAGAGAGAGCCCATGCTGAGACACCCTGCGGAACCAGTCAACTCCCGATAGAGAGAGCCCATGCTGAGACACCCTGCGGAACCAGTCAACTCCCGATAGAGAGAGCCCATGCTGAGACACCCTGCGGAACCAGTCAACTCCCGATAGAGAGAGCCCATGCTGAGACACCCTGCGGAACCAGTCAACTCCCGATAGAGAGAGCCCATGCTGAGACACCCTGCGGAACCAGTCAACTCCCGATAGAGAGAGCCCATGCTGAGACACCCTGCGGAACCAGTCAACTCCCGATAGAGAGAGCCCATGCTGAGACACCCTGCGGGACCAGTCAACTCCCGATAGAGAGAGCCCATGCTGAGACACCCTGCGGAACCAGTCAACTCCCGATAGAGAGAGAGAGAGCTGTTTCGCCGCATTACCGGTGACAGGCATCGCCGGTCACGTCTACTGCCTGGTGCAAATGCTAGAGAACCGATTGCAATGCGTTTAAGCTGTGTCATCGAATGGGATTGCAAGCGGTGTCATCGGAACTTCAACACGAGGAGCCAATTTGCTTTGTTTAATTGCCGTTCATAATGAAACCGAGTGCGTTTAGGTACATGTTGCTCAATGCTGGTTTTCGTTACGATCAATTACGAACATCCGTGCCGAATTTAATTTCAATATACTGACAGCAGGTGCGATGGACACTGCAGTGGAATTCGCTTGATAAGTTCATCTCGGTAAGAGGTGTAGGATTTGTCAAATGGTGATGTGGACTGTAAATTGAAATACTAAGATATATTCTTCTCCGAATCATATAATCTTAGATGGGTACATTTTTCTACTTTGCATTAAAATACTAATATCAATAATTTTATAATGATTACTTGGGACCCGTCATCATAATGCTTTAGAAATAGTTCGTGTCAATTACACATTATCATGCAGCCCGGTTATTAAAAATAAATCACACCCATTACACATTATCATGTAGCCCGGTTATTAAACATAAATCACACCCATTACACATTATCATGCAGCCCGGTTATTAAACATAAATAACACCCATTACACATTAACATGCAGCCCGGTTATTAAACATAAATCACACCCATTACACATTATCATGCAGCCCGGTTATTAAACATAAATAACACCCATTACATATTATCATGCAGCCCGGTTATTAAACATAAATCACACCCATTACACATTATCATGCAGCCCGGTTATTAAGCATAAATCACACCCATTACACATTATCATGCAGCCCAGGTTATTAAACATAAATCACACCCATTACACATTATCATGCAGCCCGGTTATTAAACATAAATCACACCCATTACACATTATCATGCAGCCCGGTTATTAAACATAAATCACACCCATTACATACTATCATGCACCCCGGTTATTAAACATAAATCCCACCCATTACACATTATCATGCAGCCCGGTTATTAAGCATAAATAACACCCATTACACATTATCATGCAGCCCGGTTATTACACATAAATCCCACCCATTACACATTATCATGCAGCCCGGTTATTAAACATAAATCACACCCATTACACATTATCATGCATCCCGGTTATTAAACATAAATAACACCCATTACATATTATCATGCACCCCGGTTATTAAACATAAATCACACCCATTACACATTAGCATGCAGTCCGGTTATTAAACATAAATCACACCCATTACACTTTATCATGCGGCCCGGTTATTAAACATAAATCACACCCAATACACATTATCATGCACCCACGTTATTAAACATAAATCACACCCATTACACATTAGCATGCAGTCCGGTTATTAAACATAAATAACACCCATTACACATTATCATGCAGCCCGGTTATTAAACATAAATCACACCCATTACACATTATCGTGCACCCCGGTTATTAAACATAAATCACACCCATTACACATTATCATGCAGCCCTGTTATTAAGCATAAATAACACCCATTACATATTATCATGCAGCCCGGTTATTAAACATAAATCACACCCATTACACATTATCATGCAGCCCGGTTATTAAGCATAAATAACACCCATTACACATTATCATGCAGCCCAGGTTATTAAACATAAATCACACCCATTACACATTATCATGCAGCCCGGTTATTAAGCATAAATCACACCCATTACACATTATCATGCAGCCCGGTTATTAAGCATAAATAACACCCATTACATATTATCATGCACCCCGGTTATTAAACATAAATCACACCCATTACACATTATCGTGCAGCCCGGTTATTAAGCATAAATAACACCCATTACATATTATCATGCAGCCCGGTTATTAAACATAAATCACACCCATTACACATTATCATGCAGCCCGGTTATTAAACATAAATCACACCCATTACACATTATCATGCAGCCCGGTTATTAAACATAAATCACACCCATTACACATTATCATGCAGCCCGGTTATTAAACATAAATAACACCCATTACATATTATCATGCAGCCGGTTATTAAACATAAATCACACCCATTACACATTATCGTGCAGCCCGGTTATTAAACATAAATAACACCCATTACATATTATCATGCAGCCCGGTTATTAAGCATAAATCACACCCATTACACATTATCATGCAGCCCGGTTATTAAACATAAATAACACCCATTACATATTATCATGCAGCCCGGTTATTAAACATAAATCACACCCATTACACATTATCATGCAGCCCGGTTATTAAACATAAATCACACCCATTACATATTATCATGCAGCCCGGTTATTAAGCATAAATAACACCCATTACATATTATCATGCAGCCCGGTTATTAAGCATAAATAACACCCATTACATATTATCATGCAGCCCGGTTATTAAACATAAATAACACCCATTACATATTATCATGCACCCCGGTTATTAAACATAAATCACACCCATTACACATTATCATGCAGCCCGGTTATTAAACATAAATCACACCCAATACACATTATCATGCACCCACGTTATTAAACATAAATCACACCCATTACACATTATCATGCAGCCCGGTTATTAAACATAAATCACACCCATTACACATTAACATGCAGCCCGGTTATTAAACATAAATCACACCCATTACACATTAGCATGCAGCCCGGTTATTAAACATAAATCACACCCATTACACATTATCATGCAGCCCGGTTATTAAACATAAATCACACCCATTACACATTATCATGCATCCCGGTTATTAAACATAAATAACACCCATTACATATTATCATGCACCCCGGTTATTAAACATAAATCACACCCATTACACATTAGCATGCAGTCCGGTTATTAAACATAAATAACACCCATTACACATTATCATGCAGCCCGGTTATTAAACATAAATCACACCCATTACATATTATCATGCACCCCGGATATTAAACATAAATAACACCCATTACATATTATCATGCAGCCCGGTTATTAAACATAAATCACACCCATTACATATTATCATGCAGGCCCGGTTATTAAACATAAATCACACCCATTACACATTATCATGCAGCCCGGTTATTAAGCATAAATAACACCCATTACATATTATCATGCAGCCCGGTTATTAAACATAAATAACACCCCATTACACATTATCATGCAGCCCGGTTATTAAACATAAATCACACCCATTACACATTATCATGCAGCCCGGTTATTAAGCATAAATAACACCCATTACATATTATCATGCAGCCCGGTTATTAAACATAAATAACACCCATTACACATTATCATGCACCCCGGCTTTTAAACATAAATCACACCCCTGAACATAAATGAGTGGCTGTCGCAATCGGTATTAGCTTATACGGAGGTTCAAGGCTATGGGATAAAACTGCAGTATGTATGGCATGAAGAGTTCAAAGGAAATAGTAGTGTTTTTGCATTATCTTATGTATCGTATTTTTATTGATGAAATCACAATTTAAAAATGAAATAATTTGCTTTAATTTAGAATTAAAGTTTTGGGAAGTTTAAATGAAACAGGTACCAACTTGTGCACTTTTTCGAAGGCGATGCACAGCATTGTCAGTGGTCATTTCCTGTCCTTCCCTACATGGTGATTGTTAAAGCGCGGCATCTCTGACGCTTTTGTTCCGTTTTGAGGATATTGCTTATTTGTGCCGATCGGGATGGCATATGGCCGTCCATTGGCGCAAGAAAACTGAGAGAAGAGTTATACCGATTTATTCCGATTTGCAGACCCTTCATTCCAACCCATGCCGCTAAGTATGACTCCATTCCGTGTGTCGGGTTTGAGCACAGTGCTCACTGCCTCGTATACTAACATGCAGACGACGTGACAGATGCAAGAGTCGGATCTTAGAAATCATCCCGGCCTATCCAAACATACGGGCATGATTTCAGTACAAATGTGACACTCGTCACCAAACAACACCCTACGTGCTCACTTCACAGAACGAAGCCACACGGCACGGCGTAACACCCTACGTGCTCACTTCGCAGAACGAAGCCACACGGCACGGCGTAACACCCTACGTGCTCACTTCGCAGAACGAAGCCACACCGCACGGCGTAACACCCTACGTGCTCACTTCGCAGAACGAAGCCACACGGCACGGCGTAACACCCTACGTGCTCCCTTCGCAGAACGAAGCCACACCGCACGGCGTAACGTGTTTGCATTTGTAGCGCACACCGCTGACTGCACGCACCACTGGCCGCCCTGGCCGCCCCAGTGCACAGTGGGCGTAAAAGGGGATTTAGCCTCGCGAAACCTATTAACCCCTATAACTTGTTTACCTTACAACATGCATCAACCAGTGAAACATCATTAGAAAGCCAATTAATCAAGGAATACATTACGTTAAATAGCGGACATGTTGCAGGGCTTTTGTAACGCGGGGATTGCTTGCAAGTTGCAATACAGAACATTAGGGTTACAATTTGGATCTCCTCGGATCTCCGGAATTACTGGACTGATTTTACCAATTCAAACGGCATTCGATGTCTCTTGAAAATGTGTGGGGAGAAACCTAATATTGTTGACCTCAGAGTCACCGATAACGTCACAGGTCACGTCAAAGACACAATGTTTGACCGTGTCATAAAGGTCTCGGTGGATGGAATTGTTGCGCAAAATTGCGATAACGCATTAGCAGTCAATAAATCGGTACGATTCGTGTGTCTGACACTTCTAAGTACCATTCTAAGCTTTGTATGACCTTGGGTCAGGTCAAGGTCATCCGAGGTCACGAGCTCAAACTGCCGATTACTGTTATTAGGCGTTGTAACACATGTTTATCGGTTCGTTTTTCGTCTCGAACCCGAAAAATGACCCTATAACATTGTTTATTCCATAGAAATAGAAGTAAAAAGCAAAAACGAAAATTCATTTTTTCATTTTTTCAAATTCATTCATTCATTCATTTTTCATGGTAATGCTGTGAGAGGTGATCGATTTTTGTCTTTCAAAGGTCATAAGTAAAGTATTTTTGACGATATTGACTTAAAATTTGGTACACATATTCACTGGACACGTCTCGTTTACATATATTCCAGTGTTGGATAACTGGTTTGTTTTGGAAAATATTGCAAAAACTATATTTTTGGGTCTTTGGATTTCTCAAACTTTTGAATTTCAATAAAATCGAAAATCGAAGATTGCAGTTTGATAGCCAAGTATATTCTTAGTCATTTGGTATATGATAATTGAATTTGTCTTAAAAAAAGGTACTTTTGACAGCGTATTTTGCAAACCCCTTATTTTTCAACAAAAACCGCAGAACATGACGTCACTCTGACGTCATTCCCGGTTGACCTATCATAAGCTAATCTTTTTCTTTCAACAAACATGTGTAAAATTAATGTGAGAGAGAGTATTGAAAGTTTGGTGACGATACCGGTGTTGTTTTAGGAGATATCGCAAAATAACGGGGGGGGGGGGGGAGATAGCCCCCCCCCCCCAATTAACTCGCGGGTTAATATGATTTTGCAACAATAATAATTTTAATAGCGTGCAATAATGAGGTTTTTGAGGTATCCAGAAAACATTTTCGGCAGCGTTCGAAACGTTTCGCTTGTTTGCTGACTGGCCTTTGCTGACTTGTTTAATATTTGCTTTGTTTATATTTGTTTGCCATGTTGAGAGATCGTACATTTTCACACAAATTGTGCAAATTTGCCATCATAAATGTATTCCTGCTTTGAATTAGGGTTAGGCTTTTCCACATCAGGGAAATATGGTACCAGATGTGGTCAGAACTTGAAAGATAAGTATCTGTTGTAGAACTTGGGGCACGACTCTAATGGCTATCCCCAATAGATATCCCAACATTTTGCTCTTGGTGTATCCTCTGGGTGTATAAGACAAATACATGAAATTAGTACATATCTGCTACAAGCACAACTACTAAATGCGCAATGCATTGTACCATATTGTATATTGGTCTCCCGAGGGCCAGTCGCCTCAGATAAACGCATTCATATTATTCGAAACGTTCAAAAACGAAACCTAGGTATATTTGACAACTCGGTTCCGGTAAGCTTGGACAAAAGTCATTTTTTGCCATGTCCTTAGATAATTGATGATTCGGCGGACGTACATTTCACCCTATTTATTATTTACGCATGTATACTTTATGGAACTATTCCAGGTAGAGGTAGACCTTGTTCATGAACCTTACATTTATTTAATTCTTCACACATTTCACAGCACTATGACGAGTTACAGCTAGTCAACTATCACTGCTGCTGTAACGCTCTGATGTGATGCTGCTGCCAGTCTGTCCACCAACCAATGAGGGACGCTTTCTGAGTCCGCTGTAGTTTGTTGGTGGTTTTATATCATCGTTGAAATAAAAAACTTTCAAATGCGAGCTTAGATCATATACCATGCGCTGGGTTCCTACACCCTGGCGCTCAAGTAAATACGGAAACTTCTTGCAAAATGTTACATAAAAGGTAAGGCGCAAGTTTGCGCAACTTTTTCAAGCTTTGACCCGTTATATAAGATACCAGTGCACATCCTGTTGCTAGTTTTGATTCGCTACCTGATGATACTTTTTATATCGGCACTATCGAATTTAATTATATTATTTTTAAGCATCAACAGAGATAAGGCGATATATTTAATATTTATTTGGCTTATTGATTTGCTCAATCTTCTAGATCTAACTATCATATGCACGACAACATATCATTACATCACACTATAACACACTAGGTGCGGAAAATGCAAGCATATTGCCTCATCATCACATTTGCCAGAACGTTTAAATCGCCCGTGAACGATGAGTTTTTAAAAGGTGATGTGAACTCTTGTGTTTAAAGTCCCATTCCTCTACGAACAAAACATCGAATGATCAAATCAATGTGATTTTGGTGATCAATGAACATTTTGCAGTCGAATGATATACATTTTGTTATCACAATCGGTAATTTATTTATTTTCAGTTCCGCGAGGCTAGACCGGCCGGAACGCCCACCTGTGCAGTGGTGCGGCTGCAGTCAGCCGTGGGCCTGCCGTCGCCACTTTGTCGGTGAACTCGTTCATTGGGCAACACCCACCAAGCAACGCCGCCGACCGCCGCCGACGCCGCCGCCGACGTCGCCGGTCGCACCCGTCCGAGCCGACAACTAACGTCTGCCGGGCCGACCCCCGCGGATGACAACAACCACCAGCCGCGCAACACTCGTTGCGCCGCGGCACATTCGTCCCTCGACGCGCCGCCGCCGGAGAGACGTGTTATTGAGTGACGCGGCGCGGCGACTGGTTGGCCGTCGCCATATGTGTTTTCCTTGCGTGAAGTCGCGCTGTGGGGTCTGCAGCGGTGATGAACCTGGCGCACGAGTTTCCAGCAGCGGAGGCAATCCTGGCGCACGGAACCTCTTGTGACAAAAATCAGAGGACGCGGATACATGTTTAGTATGCCTGGATGCACTGGCA
>JAXIVJ010010651.1:35000-46382 GCA_036785665.1 Chirona hameri | reverse complement strand
TTGCTGATGATGTTGCTGATGATGTTGCTGATGATGTTGCTGATGATGTTGCTGGTGATGTTGCTGATGATGTTGCTGATGATGTTGCTGATGATGACGTGAGACGGTGTGGTATGCCCGGAGGCGGTGTTGTATGCCCGGAGGCGGTGTTGTATGCCCGGAGGCGGTGTGGTATGCCCGGAGGCGGTGTTGTATGCCCGGAGGCGGTGTTGTATGCCCGGAGGCGGTGTGGTATGCCCGGAGGCGGTGTTGTATGCCCGGAGGCGGTGTTGTATGCCCTGAGGCGGTCTGGTATGCCCGGAGGCGGTGTAGTATGCCCGGAGGCGGTGTTGTATGCCCGGAGGCGGTGTGGTATGCCCGGAGGCGGTGCAGTATGCCCGGAGGCGGTGTTGTATGCCCGGAGGCGGTGTGGTATGCCCCGAGACGGTGTAGTATGCCCGGAGGCGGTGTTGTATGCCCGGAGGCGGTGTGGTATGCCCGGAGGCGGTGTAGTATGCCCGGAGGCGGTGTTGTATGCCCGGAGGCGGTGTGGTATGCCCGGAGGCGGTACAACACCGCCTCCGGGCATGATGATGATAATGATGATGATGATGATGATGATGATGATGATGATGATGATGATGATGATGATGATGATGATGATGATGATGATGATGATGATGATGATGATGATGATGATGATGATGATGATGATGATGATGATGATGATGATGATGATGATGATGATGATGATGATGATGATGATGATGATGATGATGATGATGATGATGATGATGATGATGATGATGATGATGATGATGATGATGATGATGATGATGATGTTGCTGATGATGATGTTGCTGATGATGATGTTGATGATGATGATGTTGTTGATGATGTTGCTGATGATGTTGCTGATGATGTTGCTGATGATGTTGCTGATGATGTTGATGATGATGTTGATGATGATGTTGATGATGATGTTGATGATGATGTTGATGATGATGTTGATGATGATGTTGATGATGATGTTGATGATGATGTTGATGATGATGTTGATGTTGATGATGATGTTAATGATGATGTTGATGATGATGTTGATGATGATGTTGCTGATGATGTTGCTGATGATGTTGCTGATGATGTTGCTGGTGATGTTGCTGATGATGTTGCTGATGATGTTGCTGATGATGTTGCTGATGATGACGTGAGACGGTGTGGTATGCCCGTTTGCGGTGTTGTATGCCCGGAGGCGGTGTTGCATGCCCGGAGGCGGTGTGGTATGCCCGGAGGCGGTGTTGTATGCCCGGAGGCGGTGTTGTATGCCCGGAGGCGGTGTAGTATGCCCGGAGGCGGTGTAGTATGCCCGGAGGCGGTGTTGTATGCCCGGAGGCGGTGTGGTATGCCCGGAGGCGGTGTAGTATGCCCGGAGGCGGTGTTGTATGCCCGGAGGCGGTGTGGTATGCCCGGAGGCGGTACAACACCGCCTCCGGGCATGATGATGATAATGATGATGATGATGATGATGATGATGATGATGATGATGATGATGATGATGATGATGATGATGATGATGATGATGATGATGATGATGATGATGATGATGATGATGATGATGATGATGATGATGATGATGATGATGATGATGATGATGATGATGATGATGATGATGATGATGATGATGATGATGACGTTGCTGATGATGATGTTGCTGATGATGATGTTGCTGATGATGATGTTGTTGATGATGTTGCTGATGATGTTGCTGATGATGTTGCTGATGATGTTGCTGATGATGTTGATGATGATGTTGATGATGATGTTGATGATGATGTTGATGATGATGTTGATGATGATGTTGCTGATGATGTTGCTGATGATGTTGCTGATGATGTTGCTGATGATGTTGCTGATGATGTTGCTGGTGATGTTGCTGATGATGTTGCTGATGATGTTGCTGATGATGACGTGAGACGGTGTGGTATGCCCGGAGGCGGTGTTGTATGCCCGGAGGCGGTGTTGTATGCCCGGAGGCGGTGTGGTATGCCCGGAGGCGGTGTTGTATGCCCGGAGGCGGTGTGGTGTGCCCGGAGGCGGTGTTGTATGCCCGGAGGCGGTGTTGTATGCCCTGAGGCGGTCTGGTATGCCCGGAGGCGGTGTAGTATGCCCGGAGGCGGTGTTGTATGCCCGGAGGCGGTGTGGTATGCCCGGAGGCGGTGCAGTATGCCCGGAGGCGGTGTTGTATGCCCGGAGGCGGTGTGGTATGCCCGGAGGCGGTGTAGTATGCCCGGAGGCGGTGTTGTATGCCCGGAGGCGGTGTGGTATGCCCGGAGGCGGTGTAGTATGCCCGGAGGCGGTGTTGTATGCCCGGAGGCGGTGTGGTATGCCCGGAGGCGGTACAACACCGCCTCCGGGCATGATGATGATAATGATGATGATGATGATGATGATGATGATGATGATGATGATGATGATGATGATGATGATGATGATGATGATGATGATGATGATGATGATGATGATGATGATGATGATGATGATGATGATGATGATGATGATGATGATGATGATGATGATGATGATGATGATGATGATGATGATGATGATGATGATGATGATGATGATGATGTTGCTGATGATGATGTTGCTGATGATGATGTTGCTGATGATGATGTTGTTGATGATGTTGCTGATGATGTTGCTGATGATGTTGCTGATGATGTTGCTGATGATGTTGATGATGATGTTGATGATGATGTTGATGATGATGTTGATGATGATGTTGATGATGATGTTGCTGATGATGTTGCTGATGATGTTGCTGATGATGTTGCTGATGATGTTGCTGATGATGTTGCTGGTGATGTTGCTGATGATGTTGCTGATGATGTTGCTGATGATGACGTGAGACGGTGTGGTATGCCCGGAGGCGGTGTTGTATGCCCGGAGGCGGTGTTGTATGCCCGGAGGCGGTGTGGTATGCCCGGAGGCGGTGTTGTATGCCCGGAGGCGGTGTTGTATGCCCGGAGGCGGTGTGGTATGCCCGGAGGCGGTGTTGTATGCCCGGAGGCGGTGTTGTATGCCCTGAGGCGGTCTGGTATGCCCGGAGGCGGTGTAGTATGCCCGGAGGCGGTGTTGTATGCCCGGAGGCGGTGTGGTATGCCCGGAGGCGGTGCAGTATGCCCGGAGGCGGTGTTGTATGCCCGGAGGCGGTGTGGTATGCCCGGAGGCGGTGTAGTATGCCCGGAGGCGGTGTTGTATGCCCGGAGGCGGTGTGGTATGCCCGGAGGCGGTACAACACCGCCTCCGGGCATGATGATGATGATAATGATGATGATGATGATGATGATGATGATGATGATGATGATGATGATGATGATGATGATGATGATGATGATGATGATGATGATGATGATGATGATGATGATGATGATGATGATGATGATGATGATGATGATGATGATGATGTTGCTGATGATGATGTTGCTGATGATGATGTTGCTGATGATGATGTTGTTGATGATGTTGCTGATGATGTTGCTGATGATGTTGCTGATGATGTTGCTGATGATGTTGATGATGATGTTGATGATGATGTTGATGATGATGTTGATGATGATGTTGATGATGATGTTGCTGATGATGTTGCTGATGATGTTGCTGATGATGTTGCTGATGATGTTGCTGATGATGTTGCTGGTGATGTTGCTGATGATGTTGCTGATGATGTTGCTGATGATGACGTGAGACGGTGTGGTATGCCCGGAGGCGGTGTTGTATGCCCGGAGGCGGTGTTGTATGCCCGGAGGCAGTGTGGTATGCCCGGAGGCGGTGTTGTATGCCCGGAGGCGGTGTTGTATGCCCGGAGGCGGTGTGGTATGCCCGGAGGCGGTGTTGTATGCCCGGAGGCGGTGTTGTATGCCCTGAGGCGGTCTGGTATGCCCGGAGGCGGTGTAGTATGCCCGGAGGCGGTGTTGTATGCCCGGAGGCGGTGTGGTATGCCCGGAGGCGGTGCAGTATGCCCGGAGGCGGTGTTGTATGCCCGGAGGCGGTGTGGTATGCCCGGAGGCGGTGTAGTATGCCCGGAGGCGGTGTTGTATGCCCGGAGGCGGTGTGGTATGCCCGGAGGCGGTGTAGTATGCCCGGAGGCGGTGTTGTATGCCCGGAGGCGGTGTGGTATGCCCGGAGGCGGTACAACACCGCCTCCGGGCATGATGATGATAATGATGATGATGATGATGATGATGATGATGATGATGATGATGATGATGATGATGATGATGATGATGATGATGATGATGATGATGATGATGATGATGATGATGATGATGATGATGATGATGATGATGATGATGATGATGATGATGATGATGATGCTGATGATGATGTTGCTGATGATGATGTTGCTGATGATGATGTTGCTGATGATGATGTTGTTGATGATGTTGCTGATGATGTTGCTGATGATGTTGCTGATGATGTTGCTGATGATGTTGATGATGATGTTGATGATGATGTTGATGATGATGTTGATGATGATGTTGATGATGATGTTGATGATGATGTTGATGATGATGTTGATGATGATGTTGATGATGATGTTGATGTTGATGATGATGTTAATGATGATGTTGATGATGATGTTGATGATGATGTTGCTGATGATGTTGCTGATGATGTTGCTGATGATGTTGCTGGTGATGTTGCTGATGATGTTGCTGATGATGTTGCTGATGATGTTGCTGATGATGACGTGAGACGGTGTGGTATGCCCGTTTGCGGTGTTGTATGCCCGGAGGCGGTGTTGCATGCCCGGAGGCGGTGTGGTATGCCCGGAGGCGGTGTTGTATGCCCGGAGGCGGTGTTGTATGCCCGGAGGCGGTGTAGTATGCCCGGAGGCGGTGTAGTATGCCCGGAGGCGGTGTTGTATGCCCGGAGGCGGTGTGGTATGCCCGGAGGCGGTGTAGTATGCCCGGAGGCGGTGTTGTATGCCCGGAGGCGGTGTGGTATGCCCGGAGGCGGTACAACACCGCCTCCGGGCATGATGATGATAATGATGATGATGATGATGATGATGATGATGATGATGATGATGATGATGATGATGATGATGATGATGATGATGATGATGATGATGATGATGATGATGATGATGATGATGATGATGATGATGATGATGATGATGATGATGATGATGATGATGATGATGATGATGATGATGATGATGATGATGATGATGATGATGATGATGATGCTGATGATGATGTTGCTGATGATGATGTTGCTGATGATGATGTTGTTGATGATGTTGCTGATGATGTTGCTGATGATGTTGCTGATGATGTTGCTGATGATGTTGATGATGATGTTGATGATGATGTTGATGATGATGTTGATGATGATGTTGATGATGATGTTGCTGATGATGTTGCTGATGATGTTGCTGATGATGTTGCTGATGATGTTGCTGATGATGTTGCTGGTGATGTTGCTGATGATGTTGCTGATGATGTTGCTGATGATGACGTGAGACGGTGTGGTATGCCCGGAGGCGGTGTTGTATGCCCGGAGGCGGTGTTGTATGCCCGGAGGCGGTGTGGTATGCCCGGAGGCGGTGTTGTATGCCCGGAGGCGGTGTGGTGTGCCCGGAGGCGGTGTTGTATGCCCGGAGGCGGTGTTGTATGCCCTGAGGCGGTCTGGTATGCCCGGAGGCGGTGTAGTATGCCCGGAGGCGGTGTTGTATGCCCGGAGGCGGTGTGGTATGCCCGGAGGCGGTGCAGTATGCCCGGAGGCGGTGTTGTATGCCCGGAGGCGGTGTGGTATGCCCGGAGGCGGTGTAGTATGCCCGGAGGCGGTGTTGTATGCCCGGAGGCGGTGTGGTATGCCCGGAGGCGGTGTAGTATGCCCGGAGGCGGTGTTGTATGCCCGGAGGCGGTGTGGTATGCCCGGAGGCGGTACAACACCGCCTCCGGGCATGATGATGATAATGATGATGATGATGATGATGATGATGATGATGATGATGATGATGATGATGATGATGATGATGATGATGATGATGATGATGATGATGATGATGATGATGATGATGATGATGATGATGATGATGATGATGATGATGATGATGATGATGATGATGATGATGATGATGATGATGATGATGATGATGATGATGATGATGATGATGATGATGATGATGATGATGTTGCTGATGATGATGTTGCTGATGATGATGTTGCTGATGATGATGTTGTTGATGATGTTGCTGATGATGTTGCTGATGATGTTGCTGATGATGTTGCTGATGATGTTGATGATGATGTTGATGATGATGTTGATGATGATGTTGATGATGATGTTGATGATGATGTTGCTGATGATGTTGCTGATGATGTTGCTGATGATGTTGCTGATGATGTTGCTGATGATGTTGCTGGTGATGTTGCTGATGATGTTGCTGATGATGTTGCTGATGATGACGTGAGACGGTGTGGTATGCCCGGAGGCGGTGTTGTATGCCCGGAGGTGGTGTTGTATGCCCGGAGGCGGTGTGGTATGCCCGGAGGCGGTGTTGTATGCCCGGAGGCGGTGTTGTATGCCCGGAGGTGGTGTGGTATGCCCGGAGGCGGTGTTGTATGCCCGGAGGCGGTGTTGTATGCCCTGAGGCGGTCTGGTATGCCCGGAGGCGGTGTAGTATGCCCGGAGGCGGTATTGTATGCCCGGAGGCGGTGTGGTATGCCCGGAGGCGGTGCAGTATGCCCGGAGGCGGTGTTGTATGCCCGGAGGCGGTGTTGTATGCCCGGAGGCGGTGTAGTATGCCCGGAGGCGGTGTTGTATGCCCGGAGGCGGTGTGGTATGCCCGGAAGCGGTGTAGTATGCCCGGAGGCGGTGTTGTATGCCCGGAGGCGGTGTGGTATGCCCGGAGGCGGTACAACACCGCCTCCAGGCATGATGATGATAATGATGATGATGATGATGATGATGATGATGATGATGATGATGATGATGATGATGATGATGATGATGATGATGATGATGATGATGATGATGATGATGATGATGATGATGATGATGATGATGATGATGATGATGATGATGATGATGATGATGATGATGATGATGATGATGATGATGATGATGATGATGATGATGATGATGATGATGTTGCTGATGATGATGTTGCTGATGATGATGTTGCTGATGATGATGTTGTTGATGATGTTGATGATGATGTTGCTGATGATGTTGCTGATGATGTTGCTGATGATGTTGCTGATGATGTTGATGATGATGTTGATGATGATGTTGATGATGATGTTGATGATGATGTTGATGATGATGTTGATGATGATGTTGATGATGATGTTGATGATGATGTTGATGTTGATGATGATGTTAATGATGATGTTGATGATGATGTTGATGATGATGTTGCTGATGATGTTGCTGATGATGTTGCTGATGATGTTGCTGGTGATGTTGCTGATGATGTTGCTGATGATGTTGCTGATGATGTTGCTGATGATGACGTGAGACGGTGTGGTATGCCCGTTTGCGGTGTTGTATGCCCGGAGGCGGTGTTGCATGCCCGGAGGCGGTGTGGTATGCCCGGAGGCGGTGTTGTATGCCCGGAGGCGGTGTTGTATGCCCGGAGGCGGTGTAGTATGCCCGGAGGCGGTGTAGTATGCCCGGAGGCGGTGTTGTATGCCCGGAGGCGGTGTGGTATGCCCGGAGGCGGTGTAGTATGCCCGGAGGCGGTGTTGTATGCCCGGAGGCGGTGTGGTATGCCCGGAGGCGGTACAACACCGCCTCCGGGCATGATGATGATAATGATGATGATGATGATGATGATGATGATGATGATGATGATGATGATGATGATGATGATGATGATGATGATGATGATGATGATGATGATGATGATGATGATGATGATGATGATGATGATGATGATGATGATGATGATGATGATGATGTTGCTGATGATGATGTTGCTGATGATGATGTTGCTGATGATGATGTTGTTGATGATGTTGCTGATGATGTTGCTGATGATGTTGCTGATGATGTTGCTGATGATGTTGATGATGATGTTGATGATGATGTTGATGATGATGTTGATGATGATGTTGATGATGATGTTGCTGATGATGTTGCTGATGATGTTGCTGATGATGTTGCTGATGATGTTGCTGATGATGTTGCTGGTGATGATGCTGATGATGTTGCTGATGATGTTGCTGATGATGACGTGAGACGGTGTGGTATGCCCGGAGGCGGTGTTGTATGCCCGGAGGCGGTGTTGTATGCCCGGAGGCGGTGTGGTATGCCCGGAGGCGGTGTTGTATGCCCGGAGGCGGTGTTGTATGCCCTGAGGCGGTCTGGTATGCCCGGAGGCGGTGTAGTATGCCCGGAGGCGGTGTTGTATGCCCGGAGGCGGTGTGGTATGCCCGGAGGCGGTGCAGTATGCCCGGAGGCGGTGTTGTATGCCCGGAGGCGGTGTGGTATGCCCGGAGGCGGTGTAGTATGCCCGGAGGCGGTGTTGTATGCCCGGAGGCGGTGTGGTATGCCCGGAGGCGGTGTAGTATGCCCGGAGGCGGTGTTGTATGCCCGGAGGCGGTGTGGTATGCCCGGAGGCGGTACAACACCGCCTCCGGGCATGATGATGATAATGATGATGATGATGATGATGATGATGATGATGATGATGATGATGATGATGATGATGATGATGATGATGATGATGATGATGATGATGATGATGATGATGATGATGATGATGATGATGATGATGATGATGATGATGATGATGATGATGATGATGATGATGATGATGATGATGATGATGATGATGATGATGTTGCTGATGATGATGTTGCTGATGATGATGTTGCTGATGATGATGTTGTTGATGATGTTGCTGATGATGTTGCTGATGATGTTGCTGATGATGTTGCTGATGATGTTGATGATGATGTTGATGATGATGTTGATGATGATGTTGATGATGATGTTGATGATGATGTTGCTGATGATGTTGCTGATGATGTTGCTGATGATGTTGCTGATGATGTTGCTGATGATGTTGCTGGTGATGTTGCTGATGATGTTGCTGATGATGTTGCTGATGATGACGTGAGACGGTGTGGTATGCCCGGAGGCGGTGTTGTATGCCCGGAGGCGGTGTTGTATGCCCGGAGGCGGTGTGGTATGCCCGGAGGCGGTGTTGTATGCCCGGAGGCGGTGTTGTATGCCCGGAGGCGGTGTGGTATGCCCGGAGGCGGTGTAGTATGCCCGGAGGCGGTGTTGTATGCCCGGAGGCGGTGTGGTATGCCCGGAGGCGGTGCAGTATGCCCGGAGGCGGTGTTGTATGCCCGGAGGCGGTGTGGTATGCCCGGAGGCGGTGTAGTATGCCCGGAGGCGGTGTTGTATGCCCGGAGGCGGTGTGGTATGCCCGGAGGCGGTGTAGTATGCCCGGAGGCGGTGTTGTATGCCCGGAGGCGGTGTGGTATGCCCGGAGGCGGTGTAGTATGCCCGGAGGCGGTGTTGTATGCCCGGAGGCGGTGTGGTATGCCCGGAGGCGGTACAACACCGCCTCCGGGCATGATGATGATAATGATGATGATGATGATGATGATGATGATGATGATGATGATGATGATGATGATGATGATGATGATGATGATGATGATGATGATGATGATGATGATGATGATGATGATGATGATGATGATGATGATGATGATGATGATGATGATGATGATGATGATGATGATGTTGCTGATGATGATGTTGCTGATGATGATGTTGCTGATGATGATGTTGTTGATGATGTTGCTGATGATGTTGCTGATGATGTTGCGGATGATGTTGCTGATGATGTTGCTGATGATGTTGATGATGATGTTGATGATGATGTTGATGATGATGTTGATGATGATGTTGATGATGATGTTGATGATGATGTTGCTGATGATGTTGCTGATTATGTTGCTGATGATGTTGCTGATGATGTTGCTGGTGATGTTGCTGATGATGTTGCTGATGATGTTGCTGATGATGACGTGAGACGGTGTGGTATGCCCGGAGGCGGTGTTGTATGCCCGGAGGCGGTGTTGTATGCCCGGAGGCGGTGTGGTATGCCCGGAGGCGGTATTGAATGCCCGGAGGCGGTGTTGTATGCCCGGAGGCGGTGTGGTATGCCCGGAGGCGGTGTTGTATGCCCGGAGGCGGTGTTGTATGCCCTGAGGCGGTCTGGTATGCCCGGAGGCGGTGTAGTATGCCCGGAGGCGGTGTTGTATGCCCGGAGGCGGTGTGGTATGCCCGGAGGCGGTGCAGTATGCCCGGAGGCGGTGTTGTATGCCCGGAGGCGGTGTGGTATGCCCGGAGGCGGTGTAGTATGCCCGGAGGCGGTGTTGTATGCCCGGAGGCGGTGTGGTTTGCCCGGAGGCGGTGTAGTATGCCCGGAGGCGGTGTTGTATGCCCGGAGGCGGTGTGGTATGCCCGGAGGCGGTACAACACCGCCTCCGGGCATGATGATGATAATGATGATGATGATGATGATGATGATGATGATGATGATGATGATGATGATGATGATGATGATGATGATGATGATGATGATGATGATGATGATGATGATGATGATGATGATGATGATGATGATGATGATGATGATGATGATGATGATGATGATGATGATGATGATGATGATGATGATGATGATGATGATGATGATGATGATGATGATGATGATGATGATGATGATGTTGCTGATGATGATGTTGCTGATGATGATGTTGCTGATGATGATGTTGTTGATGATGTTGCTGATGATGTTGCTGATGATGTTGCTGATGATGTTGCTGATGATGTTGCTGATGATGTTGCTGATGATGTTGATGATGATGTTGATGATGATGTTGATGATGATGTTGATGATGATGTTGATGATGATGTTGATGATGATGTTGATGATGATGTTGATGTTGATGATGATGTTAATGATGATGTTGATGATGATGTTGATGATGATGTTGCTGATGATGTTGCTGATGATGTTGCTGATGATGTTGCTGGTGATGTTGCTGATGATGTTGCTGATGATGTTGCTGATGATGTTGCTGATGATGACGTGAGACGGTGTGGTATGCCCGTTTGCGGTGTTGTATGCCCGGAGGCGGTGTTGCATGCCCGGAGGCGGTGTGGTATGCCCGGAGGCGGTGTTGTATGCCCGGAGGCGGTGTTGTATGCCCGGAGGCGGTGTAGTATGCCCGGAGGCGGTGTAGTATGCCCGGAGGCGGTGTTGTATGCCCGGAGGCGGTGTGGTATGCCCGGAGGCGGTGTAGTATGCCCGGAGGCGGTGTTGTATGCCCGGAGGCGGTGTGGTATGCCCGGAGGCGG
>JAXIVJ010010651.1:20000-27500 GCA_036785665.1 Chirona hameri | reverse complement strand
ATGATGATGATGATGATGATGATGATGATGATGATGATGATGATGATGATGATGATTATGATGATGATGATGATGATGATGATGATGATGATGATGATGATGATGATGATGATGATGATGATGATGATGATGATGATGATGATGATGATGATGATGATGATGATGATGATGATGATGATGATGATGATGATGATGATGATGATGATGATGATGATGATGATGATGATGATGATGATGTTGCTGATGATGATGTTACTGATGATGATGTTGCTGATGATGATGTTGTTGATGATGTTGCTGATGATGTTGCTGATGATGTTGCTGATGATGTTGCTGATGATGTTGATGATGATGTTGATGATGATGTTGATGATGATGTTGATGATGATGTTGATGATGATGTTGCTGATGATGTTGCTGATGATGTTGCTGATGATGTTGCTGATGATGTTGCTGATGATGTTGCTGGTGATGTTGCTGATGATGTTGCTGATGATGTTGCTGATGATGACGTGAGACGGTGTGGTATGCCCGGAGGCGGTGTTGTATGCCCGGAGGCGGTGTTGTATGCCCGGAGGCGGTGTGGTATGCCCGGAGGCGGTGTTGTATGCCCGGAGGCGGTGTTGTATGCCCTGAGGCGGTCTGGTATGCCCGGAGGCGGTGTAGTATGCCCGGAGGCGGTGTTGTATGCCCGGAGGCGGTGTGGTATGCCCGGAGGCGGTTCAGTATGCCCGGAGGCGGTGTTGTATGCCCGGAGGCGGTGTTGTATGCCCGGAGGCGGTGTAGTATGCCCGGAGGCGGTGTTGTATGCCCGGAGGCGGTGTGGTATGCCCGGAAGCGGTGTAGTATGCCCGGAGGCGGTGTTGTATGCCCGGAGGCGGTGTGGTATGCCCGGAGGCGGTACAACACCGCCTCCAGGCATGATGATGATAATGATGATGATGATGATGATGATGATGATGATGATGATGATGATGATGATGATGATGATGATGATGATGATGTTGCTGATGATGATGTTGCTGATGATGTTGCTGATGATGTTGCTGATGATGTTGCTGATGATGTTGCTGATGATGTTGATGATGTTGATGATGATGTTGATGATGATGTTGATGATGATGTTGATGATGATGTTGCTGATGATGTTGCTGATGATGTTGCTGATGATGTTGCTGATGATGTTGCTGATGATGTTGCTGGTGATGTTGCTGATGATGTTGCTGATGATGTTGCTGATGATGACGTGAGACGGTGTGGTATGCCCGGAGGCGGTGTTGTATGCCCGGAGGCGGTGTTGTATGCCCGGAGGCGGTGTGGTATGCCCGGAGGCGGTGTTGTATGCCCGGAGGCGGTGTTGTATGCCCGGAGGCGGTGTGGTATGCCCGGAGGCGGTGTTGTATGCCCGGAGGCGGTGTTGTATGCCCTGAGGCGGTCTGGTATGCCCGGAGGCGGTGTAGTATGCCCGGAGGCGGTGTTGTATGCCCGGAGGCGGTGTGGTATGCCCGGAGGCGGTGCAGTATGCCCGGAGGCGGTGTTGTATGCCCGGAGGCGGTGTGGTATGCCCGGAGGCGGTGTAGTATGCCCGGAGGCGGTGTTGTATGCCCGGAGGCGGTGTGGTATGCCCGGAGGCGGTGTAGTATGCCCGGAGGCGGTGTTGTATGCCCGGAGGCGGTGTGGTATGCCCGGAGGCGGTACAACACCGCCTCCGGGCATGATGATGATAATGATGATGATGATGATGATGATGATGATGATGATGATGATGATGATGATGATGATGATGATGATGATGATGATGATGATGATGATGATGATGATGATGATGATGATGATGATGATGATGATGATGATGATGATGATGATGATGATGATGATGATGATGATGATGATGATGATGATGATGATGATGATGATGATGATGATGATGATGATGTTGCTGATGATGATGTTGCTGATGATGATGTTGATGATGATGATGTTGTTGATGATGTTGCTGATGATGTTGCTGATGATGTTGCTGATGATGTTGCTGATGATGTTGATGATGATGTTGATGATGATGTTGATGATGATGTTGATGATGATGTTGATGATGATGTTGATGATGATGTTGATGATGATGTTGATGATGATGTTGATGATGATGTTGATGTTGATGATGATGTTAATGATGATGTTGATGATGATGTTGATGATGATGTTGCTGATGATGTTGCTGATGATGTTGCTGATGATGTTGCTGGTGATGTTGCTGATGATGTTGCTGATGATGTTGCTGATGATGTTGCTGATGATGACGTGAGACGGTGTGGTATGCCCGTTTGCGGTGTTGTATGCCCGGAGGCGGTGTTGCATGCCCGGAGGCGGTGTGGTATGCCCGGAGGCGGTGTTGTATGCCCGGAGGCGGTGTTGTATGCCCGGAGGCGGTGTAGTATGCCCGGAGGCGGTGTAGTATGCCCGGAGGCGGTGTTGTATGCCCGGAGGCGGTGTGGTATGCCCGGAGGCGGTGTAGTATGCCCGGAGGCGGTGTTGTATGCCCGGAGGCGGTGTGGTATGCCCGGAGGCGGTACAACACCGCCTCCGGGCATGATGATGATAATGATGATGATGATGATGATGATGATGATGATGATGATGATGATGATGATGATGATGATGATGATGATGATGATGATGATGATGATGATGATGATGATGATGATGATGATGATGATGATGATGATGATGATGATGATGATGATGATGATGATGATGATGATGATGATGATGTTGCTGATGATGATGTTACTGATGATGATGTTGCTGATGATGATGTTGTTGATGATGTTGCTGATGATGTTGCTGATGATGTTGCTGATGATGTTGCTGATGATGTTGCTGATGATGTTGATGATGATGTTGATGATGATGTTGATGATGATGTTGATGATGATGTTGATGATGATGTTGCTGATGATGTTGCTGATGATGTTGCTGATGATGTTGCTGATGATGTTGCTGATGATGTTGCTGGTGATGTTGCTGATGATGTTGCTGATGATGTTGCTGATGATGACGTGAGACGGTGTGGTATGCCCGGAGGCGGTGTTGTATGCCCGGAGGCGGTGTTGTATGCCCGGAGGCGGTGTGGTATGCCCGGAGGCGGTGTTGTATGCCCGGAGGCGGTGTTGTATGCCCTGAGGCGGTCTGGTATGCCCGGAGGCGGTGTAGTATGCCCGGAGGCGGTGTTGTATGCCCGGAGGCGGTGTGGTATGCCCGGAGGCGGTTCAGTATGCCCGGAGGCGGTGTTGTATGCCCGGAGGCGGTGTTGTATGCCCGGAGGCGGTGTAGTATGCCCGGAGGCGGTGTTGTATGCCCGGAGGCGGTGTGGTATGCCCGGAAGCGGTGTAGTATGCCCGGAGGCGGTGTTGTATGCCCGGAGGCGGTGTGGTATGCCCGGAGGCGGTACAACACCGCCTCCAGGCATGATGATGATAATGATGATGATGATGATGATGATGATGATGATGATGATGATGATGATGATGATGATGATGATGATGATGATGATGATGATGATGATGATGATGATGATGATGATGATGATGATGATGATGATGATGATGATGATGATGATGATGATGATGATGATGATGATGATGATGATGATGATGATGATGATGATGATGATGATGATGATGATGATGATGATGATGATGATGATGATGATGATGATGTTGCTGATGATGATGTTGCTGATGATGATGTTGCTGATGATGATGTTGTTGATGATGTTGCTGATGATGTTGCTGATGATGTTGCTGATGATGTTGCTGATGATGTTGATGATGATGTTGATGATGATGTTGATGATGATGTTGATGATGATGTTGATGATGATGTTGCTGATGATGTTGCTGATGATGTTGCTGATGATGTTGCTGATGATGTTGCTGATGATGTTGCTGGTGATGTTGCTGATGATGTTGCTGATGATGTTGCTGATGATGACGTGAGACGGTGTGGTATGCCCGGAGGCGGTGTTGTATGCCCGGAGGCGGTGTTGTATGCCCGGAGGCGGTGTGGTATGCCCGGAGGCGGTGTTGTATGCCCGGAGGCGGTGTTGTATGCCCGGAGGCGGTGTGGTATGCCCGGAGGCGGTGTTGTATGCCCGGAGGCGGTGTTGTATGCCCTGAGGCGGTCTGGTATGCCCGGAGGCGGTGTAGTATGCCCGGAGGCGGTGTTGTATGCCCGGAGGCGGTGTGGTATGCCCGGAGGCGGTGCAGTATGCCCGGAGGCGGTGTTGTATGCCCGGAGGCGGTGTGGTATGCCCGGAGGCGGTGTAGTATGCCCGGAGGCGGTGTTGTATGCCCGGAGGCGGTGTGGTATGCCCGGAGGCGGTGTAGTATGCCCGGAGGCGGTGTTGTATGCCCGGAGGCGGTGTGGTATGCCCGGAGGCGGTACAACACCGCCTCCGGGCATGATGATGATAATGATGATGATGATGATGATGATGATGATGATGATGATGATGATGATGATGATGATGATGATGATGATGATGATGATGATGATGATGATGATGATGATGATGATGATGATGATGATGATGATAATGATGATGATGATAATGATGATGATGATGATGATGATGATGATGATGATGATGATGATGATGATGATGATGATGATGATGATGATGATGATGATGATGTTGCTGATGATGATGTTGCTGATGATGATGTTGATGATGATGATGTTGTTGATGATGTTGCTGATGATGTTGCTGATGATGTTGCTGATGATGTTGCTGATGATGTTGATGATGATGTTGATGATGATGTTGATGATGATGTTGATGATGATGTTGATGATGATGTTGATGATGATGTTGATGATGATGTTGATGATGATGTTGATGATGATGTTGATGTTGATGATGATGTTAATGATGATGTTGATGATGATGTTGATGATGATGTTGCTGATGATGTTGCTGATGATGTTGCTGATGATGTTGCTGGTGATGTTGCTGATGATGTTGTTGATGATGTTGCTGATGATGTTGCTGATGATGACGTGAGACGGTGTGGTATGCCCGTTTGCGGTGTTGTATGCCCGGAGGCGGTGTTGCATGCCCGGAGGCGGTGTGGTATGCCCGGAGGCGGTGTTGTATGCCCGGAGGCGGTGTTGTATGCCCGGAGGCGGTGTAGTATGCCCGGAGGCGGTGTAGTATGCCCGGAGGCGGTGTTGTATGCCCGGAGGCGGTGTGGTATGCCCGGAGGCGGTGTAGTATGCCCGGAGGCGGTGTTGTATGCCCGGAGGCGGTGTGGTATGCCCGGAGGCGGTACAACACCGCCTCCGGGCATGATGATGATAATGATGATGATGATGATGATGATGATGATGATGATGATGATGATGATGATGATGATGATGATGATGATGATGATGATGATGATGATGATGATGATGATGATGATGATGATGATGATGATGATGATGATGATGATGATGATGATGATGATGATGATGATGATGATGATGATGATGATGATGATGATGATGATGATGATGATGATGATGATGATGATGATGATGTTGCTGATGATGATGTTGCTGATGATGATGTTGCTGATGATGATGTTGTTGATGATGTTGCTGATGATGTTGCTGATGATGTTGCTGATGATGTTGCTGATGATGTTGATGATGATGTTGATGATGATGTTGATGATGATGTTGATGATGATGTTGATGATGATGTTGCTGATGATGTTGCTGATGATGTTGCTGATGATGTTGCTGATGATGTTGCTGATGATGTTGCTGGTGATGTTGCTGATGATGTTGCTGATGATGTTGCTGATGATGACGTGAGACGGTGTGGTATGCCCGGAGGCGGTGTTGTATGCCCGGAGGCGGTGTTGTATGCCCGGAGGCGGTGTGGTATGCCCGGAGGCGGTGTTGTATGCCCGGAGGCGGTGTGGTATGCCCGGAGGCGGTGTTGTATGCCCGGAGGCGGTGTTGTATGCCCTGTGGCGGTCTGGTATGCCCGGAGGCGGTGTAGTATGCCCGGAGGCGGTGTTGTATGCCCGGAGGCGGTGTGGTATGCCCGGAGGCGGTGCAGTATGCCCGGAGGCGGTGTTGTATGCCCGGAGGCGGTGTGGTATGCCCGGAGGCGGTGTAGTATGCCCGGAGGCGGTGTTGTATGCCCGGAGGCGGTGTGGTATGCCCGGAGGCGGTGTAGTATGCCCGGAGGCGGTGTTGTATGCCCGGAGGCGGTGTGGTATGCCCGGAGGCGGTACAACACCGCCTCCGGGCATGATGATGATAATGATGATGATGATGATGATGATGATGATGATGATGATGATGATGATGATGATGATGATGATGATGATGATGATGATGATGATGATGATGATGATGATGATGATGATGATGATGATGATGATGATGATGATGATGATGATGATGATGATGATGATGATGATGATGATGATGATGATGATGATGATGATGATGATGATGATGATGATGATGATGATGATGCTGATGATGATGTTGCTGATGATGATGTTGCTGATGATGATGTTGTTGATGATGTTGATGATGATGTTGCTGATGATGTTGCTGATGATGTTGCTGATGATGTTGCTGATGATGTTGATGATGATGTTGATGATGATGTTGATGATGATGTTGATGATGATGTTGATGATGATGTTGATGATGATGTTGATGATGATGTTGATGATGATGTTGATGTTGATGATGATGTTAATGATGATGTTGATGATGATGTTGATGATGATGTTGCTGATGATGTTGCTGATGATGTTGCTGATGATGTTGCTGGTGATGTTGCTGATGATGTTGCTGATGATGTTGCTGATGATGTTGCTGATGATGACGTGAGACGGTGTGGTATGCCCGTTTGCGGTGTTGTATGCCCGGAGGCGGTGTTGCATGCCCGGAGGCGGTGTGGTATGCCCGGAGGCGGTGTTGTATGCCCGGAGGCGGTGTTGTATGCCCGGAGGCGGTGTAGTATGCCCGGAGGCGGTGTAGTATGCCCGGAGGCGGTGTTGTATGCCCGGAGGCGGTGTGGTATGCCCGGAGGCGGTGTAGTATGCCCGGAGGCGGTGTTGTATGCCCGGAGGCGGTGTGGTATGCCCGGAGGCGGTACAACACCGCCTCCGGGCATGATGATGATAATGATGATGATGATGATGATGATGATGATGATGATGATGATGATGATGATGATGATGATTATGATGATGATGATGATGATGATGATGATGATGATGATGATGATGATGATGATGATGATGATGATGATGATGATGATGATGATGATGATGATGTTGCTGATGATGATGTTGCTGATGATGATGTTGCTGATGATGATGTTGTTGATGATGTTGATGATGATGTTGCTGATGATGTTGCTGATGATGTTGCTGATGATGTTGCTGATGATGTTGATGATGATGTTGATGATGATGTTGATGA
>JAXIVJ010010651.1:12500-15000 GCA_036785665.1 Chirona hameri | reverse complement strand
GATGATGATGATGATGATGATGATGATGATGATGATGATGATGTTGCTGATGATGATGTTACTGATGATGATGTTGCTGATGATGATGTTGTTGATGATGTTGCTGATGATGTTGCTGATGATGTTGCTGATGATGTTGCTGATGATGTTGATGATGATGTTGATGATGATGTTGATGATGATGTTGATGATGATGTTGATGATGATGTTGCTGATGATGTTGCTGATGATGTTGCTGATGATGTTGCTGATGATGTTGCTGATGATGTTGCTGGTGATGTTGCTGATGATGTTGCTGATGATGTTGCTGATGATGACGTGAGACGGTGTGGTATGCCCGGAGGCGGTGTTGTATGCCCGGAGGCGGTGTTGTATGCCCGGAGGCGGTGTGGTATGCCCGGAGGCGGTGTTGTATGCCCGGAGGCGGTGTTGTATGCCCTGAGGCGGTCTGGTATGCCCGGAGGCGGTGTAGTATGCCCGGAGGCGGTGTTGTATGCCCGGAGGCGGTGTGGTATGCCCGGAGGCGGTTCAGTATGCCCGGAGGCGGTGTTGTATGCCCGGAGGCGGTGTTGTATGCCCGGAGGCGGTGTAGTATGCCCGGAGGCGGTGTTGTATGCCCGGAGGCGGTGTGGTATGCCTGGAAGCGGTGTAGTATGCCCGGAGGCGGTGTTGTATGCCCGGAGGCGGTGTGGTATGCCCGGAGGCGGTACAACACCGCCTCCAGGCATGATGATGATAATGATGATGATGATGATGATGATGATGATGATGATGATGATGATGATGATGATGATGATGATGATGATGATGATGATGATGATGATGATGATGATGATGATGATGATGATGATGATGATGATGATGATGATGATGATGATGATGATGATGATGATGATGATGATGATGATGATGATGATGATGATGATGATGATGATGATGATGATGATGATGATGATGTTGCTGATGATGATGTTGCTGATGATGATGTTGCTGATGATGTTGCTGATGATGTTGCTGATGATGTTGCTAATGATGTTGCTGATGATGTTGATGATGATGTTGATGATGATGTTGATGATGATGTTGATGATGATGTTGATGATGATGTTGCTGATGATGTTGCTGATGATGTTGCTGATGATGTTGCTGATGATGTTGCTGGTGATGTTGCTGATGATGTTGCTGATGATGTTGCTGATGATGACGTAAGACGGTGTGGTATGCCCGGAGGCGGTGTTGTATGCCCGGAGGCGGTGTTGTATGCCCGGAGGCGGTGTGGTATGCCCGGAGGCGGTGTTGTATGCCCGGAGGCGGTGTTGTATGCCCGGAGGCGGTGTGGTATGCCCGGAGGCGGTGTTGTATGCCCGGAGGCGGTGTTGTATGCCCTGAGGCGGTCTGGTATGCCCGGAGGCGGTGTAGTATGCCCGGAGGCGGTGTTGTATGCCCGGAGGCGGTGTGGTATGCCCGGAGGCGGTGCAGTATGCCCGGAGGCGGTGTTGTATGCCCGGAGGCGGTGTGGTATGCCCGGAGGCGGTGTAGTATGCCCGGAGGCGGTGTTGTATGCCCGGAGGCGGTGTGGTATGCCCGGAGGCGGTGTAGTATGCCCGGAGGCGGTGTTGTATGCCCGGAGGCGGTGTGGTATGCCCGGAGGCGGTACAACACCGCCTCCGGGCATGATGATGATAATGATGATGATGATGATGATGATGATGATGATGATGATGATGATGATGATGATGATGATGATGATGATGATGATGATGATGATGATGATGATGATGATGATGATGATGATGATGATGATGATGATGATGATGATGATGATGATGATGATGATGATGATGATGATGATGATGATGATGATGATGATGATGATGATGATGATGATGATGATGATGTTGCTGATGATGATGTTGCTGATGATGTTGATGATGATGATGTTGTTGATGATGTTGCTGATGATGTTGCTGATGATGTTGCTGATGATGTTGCTGATGATGTTGATGATGATGTTGATGATGATGTTGATGATGATGTTGATGATGATGTTGATGATGATGTTGATGATGATGTTGATGATGATGTTGATGATGATGTTGATGATGATGTTGATGTTGATGTTGATGTTGATGATGATGTTAATGATGATGTTGATGATGATGTTGATGATGATGTTGCTGATGATGTTGCTGATGATGTTGCTGATGATGTTGCTGGTGATGTTGCTGATGATGTTGCTGATGATGTTGCTGATGATGTTGCTGATGATGACGTGAGACGGTGTGGTATGCCCGTTTGCGGTGTTGTATGCCCGGAGGCGGTGTTGCATGCCCGGAGGCGGTGTGGTATGCCCGGAGGCGGTGTTGTATGCCCGGAGGCGGTGTTGTATGCCCGGAGGCGGTGTAGTATGCCCGGAGGCGGTGTAGTATGCCCGGAGGCGGTGTTGTATGCCCGGAGGCGGTGTGGTATGCCCGGAGGCGGTGTAGTATGCCCGGAGGCG
>JAXIVJ010010651.1:0-2500 GCA_036785665.1 Chirona hameri | reverse complement strand
ATGATGTTGCTGATTATGTTGCTGATGATGTTGCTGATGATGTTGCTGGTGATGTTGCTGATGATGTTGCTGATGATGTTGCTGATGATGACGTGAGACGGTGTGGTATGCCCGGAGGCGGTGTTGTATGCCCGGAGGCGGTGTTGTATGCCCGGAGGCGGTGTGGTATGCCCGGAGGCGGTATTGAATGCCCGGAGGCAGTGTTGTATGCCCGGAGGCGGTGTGGTATGCCCGGAGGCGGTGTTGTATGCCCGGAGGCGGTGTTGTATGCCCTGAGGCGGTCTGGTATGCCCGGAGGCGGTGTAGTATGCCCGGAGGCGGTGTTGTATGCCCGGAGGCGGTGTGATATGCCCGGAGGCGGTGCAGTATGCCCGGAGGCGGTGTTGTATGCCCGGAGGCGGTGTGGTATGCCCGGAGGCGGTGTAGTATGCCCGGAGGCGGTGTTGTATGCCCGGAGGCGGTGTGGTTTGCCCGGAGGCGGTGTAGTATGCCCGGAGGCGGTGTTGTATGCCCGGAGGCGGTGTGGTATGCCCGGAGGCGGTACAACACCGCCTCCAGGCATGATGATGATAATGATGATGATGATGATGATGATGATGATGATGTTGATGATGATGTTGCTGATGATGTTGCTGATGATGTTGCTGATGATGTTGCTGATGATGTTGCTGATGATGTTGCTGGTGATGTTGCTGATGATGTTGCTGATGATGTTGCTGATGATGACGTGAGACGGTGTGGTATGCCCGGAGGCGGTGTTGTATGCCCGGAGGCGGTGTGGTATGCCCGGAGGCGGTACAACACCGCCTCCGGGCATGATGATGATAATGATGATGATGATGATGATGATGATGATGATGATGATGATGATGATGATGATGATGATTATGATGATGATGATGATGATGATGATGATGATGATGATGATGATGATGATGATGATGATGATGATGATGATGATGATGATGATGATGATGATGATGATGATGATGATGATGATGATGATGATGATGATGATGATGATGATGATGATGATGATGATGATGATGATGATGATGATGATGATGATGATGTTGCTGATGATGATGTTACTGATGATGATGTTGCTGATGATGATGTTGTTGATGATGTTGCTGATGATGTTGCTGATGATGTTGCTGATGATGTTGCTGATGATGTTGATGATGATGTTGATGATGATGTTGATGATGATGTTGATGATGATGTTGATGATGATGTTGCTGATGATGTTGCTGATGATGTTGCTGATGATGTTGATGATGATGTTGATGATGATGTTGATGATGATGTTGATGATGATGTTGATGATGATGTTGCTGATGATGTTGCTGATGATGTTGCTGATGATGTTGCTGATGATGTTGCTGGTGATGTTGCTGATGATGTTGCTGATGATGTTGCTGATGATGACGTGAGACGGTGTGGTATGCCCGGAGGCGGTGTTGTATGCCCGGAGGCGGTGTTGTATGCCCGGAGGCGGTGTGGTATGCCCGGAGGCGGTGTTGTATGCCCTGAGGCGGTGTTGTATGCCCGGAGGCGGTGTGGTATGCCCGGAGGCGGTGTTGTATGCCCGGAGGCGGTGTTGTATGCCCTGAGGCGGTCTGGTATGCCCGGAGGCGGTGTAGTATGCCCGGAGGCGGTGTTGTATGCCCGGAGGCGGTGTGGTATGCCCGGAGGCGGTGCAGTATGCCCGGAGGCGGTGTTGTATGCCCGGAGGCGGTGTGGTATGCCCGGAGGCGGTGTAGTATGCCCGGAGGCGGTGTTGTATGCCCGGAGGCGGTTCAGTATGCCCGGAGGCGGTGTTGTATGCCCGGAGGCGGTGTTGTATGCCCGGAGGCGGTGTAGTATGCCCGGAGGCGGTGTTGTATGCCCGGAGGCGGTGTGGTATGCCCGGAAGCGGTGTAGTATGCCCGGAGGCGGTGTTGTATGCCCGGAGGCGGTGTGGTATGCCCGGAGGCGGTACAACACCGCCTCCAGGCATGATGATGATAATGATGATGATGATGATGATGATGATGATGATGATGATGATGATGATGATGATGATGATGATGATGATGATGATGATGATGATGATGATGATGATGATGATGATGATGATGATGATGATGATGATGATGATGATGATGATGATGATGATGATGATGATGATGATGATGATGATGTTGCTGATGATGATGTTGCTGATGATGATGTTGATGATGATGATGTTGTTGATGATGTTGCTGATGATGTTGCTGATGATGTTGCTGATGATGTTGCTGATGATGTTGATGATGATGTTGATGATGATGTTGATGATGATGTTGATGATGATGTTGATGATGATGTTGATGATGATGTTGATGATGATGTTGATGATGATGTTGATGATGATGTTGATGTTGATGATGATGTTAATGATGATGTTGATGATGATGTTGATGATGATGTTGCTGATGATGTTGCTGATGATGTTGCTGATGATGTTGCTGGTGAT
>JAXIVJ010010650.1:10000-46390 GCA_036785665.1 Chirona hameri | reverse complement strand
ATATATATATATATATATCAACACAAACTGTGGAATGTGTTAATTTATCGCTGTACAAGCAATAAAGTGACATCATCACTCATGATGTGTCATATCATGGACACGTGCAGTATGGTTCCGCCGATGGCATAACGTGTGCAGTATGGTTCCGCCGATGGCATAACGTGTGCAGTATGGTTCCGCGATGGCATAACGTGTTTTATATAGGCGTCCTCATTTGGTACTGGTCACGGTCGCCGAAATATATGTTTTTACAATTTCCACCAGTTGTGATCAAGAGTGGATCTGAGGTGGCCATTGGACTCCCCCTATCAATGACTGAAGTCGACCAAAATTGACACATTTCCTTATTTCCAGGAAAATCCCACCAACGTGGAAAGTGAAAGTCTATTTTCGATAGATAGGTTGTGCTGCCTATACCTATATAGGTAGGTAGCACAAGGAAGCGAACTATCTAATGATATTTGGGAATTTCGCTCGACTTCCATGATATTTACTCCCCGTCCCCACAAACCAACTGGTTTTAGCCGTTTTGGATCCACCAGCGAGTGTGACTGTAAGAAGCCTTCATTAGTGGCTAACAGTGACTGCGATTGTATGAAGCCTTCATTAGTGGCAAACATATACCAAATGCAGATCAAGTAACCAGAGCATGACTCACAAGAAACAGTCATATTACTGACCAAGTAAGAGCAAAACGCTCCTGAGTGCTCTGATCGTCATCGAGAAGTCACCTTTCACATTCCCTCCCTCGAACTGCCATGAGTGTCGTGTCGTCGAACATTGCACCAGCTCCGCCGTGAATTGGCTGTAAACGGGTTCGACTGTGCGACCCCAGCCGGCCGCAGCAGTTCGTCAGTGATCAGTGGAAGTGATTAACAGCATCCTGCCGAGAAGGCAGCCGGCTCTCCTGGCAGCCGACAGGCAGACCGCACCGTTGCCCAATGTCTCTCGGCGGCCACTAAGGGTTGCTTCCGGCCGTCCCATGGGGTACGCCGCCCTGCCGGTCGTGACGCGTTTGGTATGCGCTGCGCCGCGTCACGCGTCGGGCGCGGCGGCTGTGGTGGGAGCGACGCGTCATCGGACTGTCCGTGAGTCCGGAGAAAGCATCGAAAGTGGTACGCTGCGGCTGACGGTGCCCGAGACTCTGGGAAGGCAGGCTGCGCAGGAGGGCGCGCCCGGTGTGTCGGCGCTCCACCGACTCTGCACCGGCGGCCGACCGGGCAGACCCGGTGTGTCGGCGCTCCACCGACTGCGTACGGAGATCCGACTCTGCACCGGCGGCCGACCGGGCAGCGCGAGTGCGATACACACATTCACTGGACGTTCGTATACTGCGCACCAGGGCCAGCACGTTTCGGTGGTGTGACGGTGGTGACTATGACGACATGAGACGCAGACGACGACCCGTCCACAATGGTTCACTCGAGAAGTCCTGTGTTGACGGAGGTGGAATGTTTTCCTGTGCATATGTATACAGGGGCGGATCCAGGAGATAAAAAAATCGGGCATCAGACGTCAAGGGGCCCTCGAGCTGAAAAGGGCCCCGAACGTTTTTGCAGGTCTGAAAGAGCCTCTATTCAGTCTCAGAGTGTATTTTCAGGTATAAAAAGCCCTTGACAAGCCCAAGAGGGCCCTCGTCAGGACTGAAAGAGTCCCATACCGGTCTGAGAAGGCCCTTGACAGGTCTGAGGGACCTATGCAGGGTCGTCGACGATAATTTTTGAGTGACGGGTCGGCTGAAATGACGGGAAAAAATGTAACGACATTTTGTCTGCGTGTATTTAAGCCTTTTGAGCATTTGTAATGTGAATTGTCATGTTACAGTAGAGTAGGTAGGTACTTGTTATTTAGCGCCGCCAAGCGGCGATACATTTTTTACGGGTTTTCCTGATAAAACCCAGAAATATAGACGATGGGCCTTGTAGAGTATAAGAAGCTAAACATGTTATTCATTCAATTCAGCGTTACGACGAAGCGAAGACGATGCTGATGGCTTCGTTATGATCAGGGCGTATTTTAAGGGATTTTGACCGGGGTGGAACTCGGCGATCAGGGGCGCCTTCGCTTAAGGGGGGCGGTATCGCCAAAAACGCCAAAGGGGGCCCACTGGCGGATCCAGCCTCTCTCCGTGAGGGATCTTTTTGTGGCAAATAGGTACCCCCATTTTCCCCCCGCGTATTGGGACGGTCACCTGATTTTGTATTCGAGCTTAAGAAATTCACTTTAAAAGATATGATTTGGTGGATTTCTTCCGATTTTTTTGTTTGGGGGGAGGGGGGGTATCAAACACCCAAAATTTCCAAATCCGAGATACCCATTTTGAGGGAATGTCATTTCCTTTCTTTTGATGTTTTGTATTTATAATTTGCTTCAAAACTCTATTTTATACGATTGTTCAAACATTTATCGTTTTTCCACCCAAAATGCCATGAAATGACGTCATTAAAACGTCATTATCTCCCAAAATAATACATCCATTTTATTGAATTTTGGTGTGAAGACGCAGAATTGATGCAGCTGATGCAGCTGTGGCGCCGTCACTAATTGATGCAGGTACTGATATGTAGTAACGTAATTTTAACGTTGATATCTGTCATAGTTTTCAAGTTATTGAGAAAATATCCAAAGATCATTGTTTTTTCACGTTCAGTGCAGGGAACGCGCGGGGGGGGGGCATACTTGTATCATGGATAAAGTAAGTATGGATAGGTAATTCCGCCCACTTTCTATTGTTATCCGCGACCATGTGCAGCCGCTGCCGTTTCCCGTACTACAAAAAGAACAGCTAGTATACCGCCCGCCCCGTGGTAGGCCGCAACGCTGAGACGGCCGCCCCGTCGTATGGTTTCTCGCCTTCCGGTGATTGTGGGATGAACCAAATTAAGTTTAAAAGCATTCAGGAAGCTCCCACAAGCACTTATGACATGTTGGTTCCACCGATGGACATCATACCTGGTAATTTGTGCCCATATATGTAGGAACGTCCACATGGTAAGCCGTGTCCCGTACTACAAAACGACAGCTAGTACCGCTCTGTGGTCGCTAAATCGCGTATGAATTGCTAAATCGCGTAAATCGCGTATCCATGCTTTTATTGAATGCCCTTCCCAGAGATTCATGTGTGTGGAGGGGGTATTCCCTCCCCCCCCCCCCCCCTTGATCTGCCAGTACCAGCAATTACCGCCAAGGAGAGCCTCTGCCAGACACTTAATGGAATTAATTTTCCCATTTTTCAAATTTGTATAAATAATTGCGAAACTTGTGCCATGCCACGAAATGGCGCGGAATTTTCCGCTTTTGACTGTGGATAGGTGGGGTTTGACTGCTGCAAAGACAGCTTTTACGATTTTACGATAAATTGGGAACGCGCGGGGGGGGGGGGATACTTGCATTGAATGCCCCCCCATATTCTTGTGGGGGGATTTGCCCCTGATGCCCCCCCCCCCCCCTACATCCGCCAGTGGTCTGGCCTTTAGCCGCAAAGAAGTAAATAAAGAAAGAACAGCACGTGTTATTAATATAGCAGAACGTTGAGAGTGGCAATCACACACCGTCATGTAGCAAAATAAAAGTATGAATGTAAACAAATGCAATAATGGCGCAGCGCGGCAAAACACGGTAGAAATAACGCAAGCAAATCAAAGAATAATGTAAACAAGCGCCACACAACACCAGTAACACCACCTGTGATTGAACGTTCACAAAACTGACGACGAACAAAAAGAGATCTCAGGATATCTTTAAGACTGAGTTATGTAACAAGCTAAAACTATTTATTTCGGTTTCTTATTTTTACGATCATCTACAGTCACGAGGGGCGCAATCAGACCTTCAGAAGGGGAGGGGGCAATCCAGTCATGGTGGGCCCCTGGGAAAGAGGCCTCCCCCACAAATATATATTCTCCTCAGGCGCGGATCCAGGATTTCGGTCAGGGGGGGGGGGGGGGCGACATACAAAAAGTTGCGCCCTATGGGCGCACTTGGCGGGCGATACATGGGCGAGATCCGGCTCAGGGGGGGGGGGGCGCCCTCCCCCTAGATCCGCGCCTGCCCCTGGATATGAAAAACTCTACAGATTTCTGCCACTTTATTTTGTGAGGCCCCTTTAAAAAATATGAACTTTTGATTAGCTGGATTGGACCAGGAACCTCAGTATGGGGGCGGCATTTGCTTTTGGGACGCCTATTGTTCGGTTTAGATAGCGTATGTTCTGCTCCATGGGGGCGGCATTTGCTAATGGGCAATGTACATTTGTCCAATTTAGAGGGCGCCTGTTTAACCCCGTGGGGGCGGCATTTGCTTATTGTTCGGTAGGGCGCCTGTTCTGCTCCATGAGGTGGCATTTGCTTCTAGTGGCGCCTATCATGTTCCTAAGTCACCATTTACTTCTAGGAGTGCTAATTGTCCGATTCCCGAGAGTGCCTGTCAGTGGCGTGCGCAGAAATTCACAAAGGACCAGGGCATTGCCTTGAGGCCTGAGGGGCGCCACCCGATCGACATGGGCGCCATCATTATTGGCGACAATTTTGCATGGGGGGCGCCTCAACTCCCGCACCGTGCGGAAGGAGAGGCGCCCCCCGTCATTAGCCGGAGGGGCGCCGTCACTGGCCAGGGGCGCGTCATGGGCAGAGAGGGTCGGTCACTAGTCGGAGGGGCGCCGTCACTGACCGGAGGGGCGTTGTCACCATCTGGAGGGGCGCCCTCACTGGCCGGAGGGTCGCCGTCACTGACCGGAGGGGGCGCCGTCACTAGCCGGAGGGCCGCCGTCACTGGCCGAAGGGGCGCCGTCACGGTCCGGAGAGGGGCAGTCACTAGTCGGAGAGACGCCTTCACTCGCCGGAGGGGGCGTCGTCACTGGCGGGAGAGGCGCCATCACTGTCCGGAGGGGCGCCGTCACTCGCCCGAGTGGCGCGGTCACTGACCGGAGGGGCGCCATCAACGGCAGGAGGGGCGCCGCCACTGGTTGGATGGGCGCCCTTACTGGCCGGAGGGGCGCCTTCACTGGCCGGAGGGGTGCCGTCACTGGTCGGAGGGGCGCCGTCACTAGCCGAGGGACGCCGTCACTGGCAGGAGGGGCGCCGTCACTGACCGGAGGGGCGCCGTCACTAGCCGGAGGGGCGCCGTCACGGGCCGGAGGGGCGCCGTCACTGATCGGAGGGGTGCCATCTTTGCATGGGCGCCTCGGGTCCAAAGGACCAGGTCATGCCCTGAATGACCGTATACTCCGTACGCCACTGGTGCCTGTCCTGTTGGCGGTGCTAATTGCAGAACAAAAATGGTCCGGGGGGCGCCGGTACGGACATTCCGTACTGTCCGTATAGGTGGTTGCGCCCCTGCTGAAATGGACGGTATTTTAATTTGGATTGGTGTTCTTTGATGCGAAGAGGCGGCCTCATCTGCCGGGGGCTAGTGCTCAATATATGGCATTTGTACGGTCTGTTAAAGTTTAGCTGATTTTGGTGTAAAACTCGTGTGTAGTGACGTCACAAAATTCACTATAACTCTATTTGTTTCCGACGAAATAACTTCATTTTCTCACACAAGACGTAACAATGATTTCGAAGAAGGTATCCGAAGTTTTACGTTGATACTATTGGTTGTTGAGCTATTACGAACATTCATCAGGGGGGCGTTAAACTTGGCAATGGCAGTCAATGGCGGGTTCATGCATCTGAATGAGGCTTTTAGGAGATTGACTTTAGCTACATGTACGCCGATTCTTTTGCGGAGTTATAGCCACCAATCATCTTCTTATGCCCATGCGCCGAAGGATAACACATTTTTTTGATAATCCATGATGAAAAATTGAATGATGACACACCCTAGCTCAACAAACCTGCTTTTATCGGATGCATAAGTTGCCGAGTCTTGTACTCGTTATTTCACTTACGAAGGCATTTGAAAAATTTGTAAATTCACGGCTCAACACCATCGAATACACATTTGTGAAATAACTGCAAATTGACCTTACCGGTCGAAATTGCACAGCTATCTGTCACGTCGGCTTCCGAGCGGGTGCACGAAGTGCTGGGCTGGCGGGTACAGGGAGCGCTATGGGCTGGCAGGTACAGGGAGCGCTATGGGCTGGCGGGTACAGGGAGCGCTATGGGCTGTCGGGTACATGCAGCGCTATGGGCTGGCGGGTACAGGGAGCGCTATGGGCTGGCAGGTACAGGGAGCGCTATGGGCTGTGGAGTACATGCAGCGCTATGGGCTGGCAGGTACAGGGAGCGCTATGGGCTGTGGAGTACATGCAGCGCTATGGGCTGGCAGGTACAGGGAGCGCTATGGGCTGTGGAGTACATGCAGAGCTATGGGCTGGCAGGTACAGGGAGCGCTATGGGCTGTGGAGTACATGCAGCGCTATGGGCTGGCAGGTACAGGGAGCGCTATGGGCTGGCAGGTACAGGGAGCGCTATGGGCTGTGGAGTACAGGTAGCGCTATGGGCTGGCAGGTACAGGGAGCGCTATGGGCTGTGGAGTACAGGTAGCGCTATGGGCTGTGGAGTACATGCAGCGCTATGGGCTGTGGGGTACAGGTAGCGCTATGGGCTGTGGGGTACAGGTAGCGCTATGGGCTGTGGGGTACAGGCAGCGCTATGGGCTGGCAGGTACAGGGAACGCTATGGGCTGGCGGGTACAGGGAGCGCTATGGGCTGTGGAGTACAGGTAGCGCTATGGGCTGTGGGGTACAGGGAGCGCTATGGGCTGTGGAGTACAGGTAGCGCTATGGGCTGTCGGTCACGGTATGGTTCCTGTCCGGACCGGGCTGTTGGCGGAGCGGAGCCATTGCGTGCTAAGTGGGAGGTGTCTACAAAGGTCCGGCACCTTTGAGGAGAGACTGGGGTTACTGTGGTTACGGCACCTTTGAGGAGAGACTGGGGTTACTGTGGTTACGGTACCTTTGAGAAGAGACTGGGGTTACTGTGGTTACGGCACCTTTGAGGAGAGACTGGGGTTACTGTGGTTACGGTACCTTTGAGAAGAGACTGGGGTTACTGTGGTTACGGCACCTTTGAGGAGAGACTGGGGTTACTGTAGTTACGGCACCTTTGAGAAGAGACTGGGGTTACTGTGGTTACGGCACCTTTGAGGAGAGACTGGGGTTACTGTGGTTACGGCACCTTTGAGGAGAGACTGGGGTTACTGTGGTTACGGCACCTTTGAGGAGAGACTGGGGTTACTGTGGTTACGGCACCTTTGAGGAGAGAATGGGGTTACTGTGGTTACGGCACCTTTGAGGAGAGACTGGGGTTACTGTGGTTACGGCACCTTTGAGGAGAGACTGGGGTTACTGTGGTTACGGCACCTTTGAGAAGAGACTGGGGTTACTGTGGTTACGGAACCTTTGAGCAGAAACTGGGGTGACTGTGGTTACGGTACCTTTGAGGAGAGACTGGGGTTACTGTCGTTACAGCACCTTTGAGGAGAGACTGGGGTTACTGTGGTTACGGCACCTTTGAGGAGAGACTGGGGTTACTGTGGTTACGGCACCTTTGAGGAGAGACTGGGGTTACTGTAGTTACGGCACCTTTGAGAAGAGACTGGGGTTACTGTGGTTACGGCACCTTTGAGGAGAGACTGGGGTTACTGTGGTTACAGCACCTTTGAGGAGAGACTGGGGTTACTGTGGTTACGGCACCTTTGAGGAGAGACTGGGGTGACTGTCGTTACGGCACCTTTGAGGAGAGACTGGGGTTACTGTGGTTACGGCACCTTTGAGGAGAGACTGGGGTTACTGTGGTTACGGCACCTTTGAGGAGAGACTGGGGTTACTGTCGTTACAGCACCTTTGAGGAGAGACTGGGGTTACTGCGCCGCATTTGACTAATGTCCGAAAGCAAGGCACCGAAGCGGGCAAGATTCTGTGACATAGGCGAGGTCCAGTGGAAGACTCGTTTACGGTTCAGGTGTGGTCGGTGGCTTTGATACTGTTCACTGAGGCTCGTAAAGTTGAAATGCATTATTCATGCAGCAGGTGTCACTATGAAATGGTACGTGGAATGATAGTATTTTTAGCAGCGCAGTTTCTCATGGGCACCAGGCAAAAATTAAACACCGTTACAAATTAAGTAAGGATGCGGCGTGTCAATTGAAATGAAATATGAACATCATTGGTTTTCAGAATAGCAAACGTATTATCAGTAAAAAGGGAAAGCGGTAAGTATGTTGCCTTATATTTGGGTAGCCTTGTTCTTGTAAAGGAAGGACCGTAACTACAGATGTGTTCAAAAAGGCGTTGTCAAGCTCTTTGTGTAATGTGGCGTTGTCAAGCTCTTTGTGTTCCCACAGCTCAGGGCCGAATAAACTGCAAGTGCGTGGTGCTAACACTTTTGATGTTAATTTTTGGGCTTCTGAAATCGATCACTTAAGATGTTTTTCAACAAATTGTAGTGATATGTTATATTAAGTTTCAATAATTTATATTTCAAGTAGTATGCGATGTAACATTTAAAGGGACATTCCCACCTTTCTGAAAATTGTCAAATATACGCCGGTTGTAGTGAAAATATGAAGTAAGTTCTGCTTAAAACGATTATAATATTTTTTATCTTGAAAACTTCGCTTACATGTATATATATTTATTTTTATTTGAGGTCATGACGTCATTAGTGAGCAATAGGAAACCTTTAATCTGCCAAATGATATGGTACAATGTTTTCAGACACGTCTTGCAACTTGAATACAAACAAAAATCCCCCCCCCCAATTTTGTTTAAAATATTTTTTCGGGTAAAAAATCGAACATTTTGCAAATCCGAGATACCCATTTTGAAGACAACCTCATTTCCTTTCTTTTGACATTTTTATTTGCAATTTGCATTAAAACTCCATTTTCTACAAATTTGAAAACATTTATCGTTTTTCCACCAAAAATAGCATGCCATGACGTCATTAAAACGTCATTATCTTCCAAAGTACTTCCTCAATTTTAGTGAAATTTTGTGAGAAGACTATGCAGCATAAGGTACTGATGCAGCATAAGGTAATTGATGAAGCATAAGGTACTGCAAATTTGACGTCGCTATCGCTTATAGTTTTCAAGTTATTGAGAAAATCCGGGAGGGGGGGTAAAATTTACCTCCCCAGCGGGGCGCGGGATAACCGACGAGAAGATATCAGGCGTGCGAAGGCGTGCTTACGAGAACAGAGTAGGAAGATATGTCATGCGTGCTGTGGTATCCGTACGGAACAAAATGTAGTCGAGGATGTATTGTGGGAAATACATGATGTCCTGTCATGGAACCCATATAGAGTACGAAGGATGTTATCAAACTGATCATATATCTGTATACAATAGCTGCATATTTGAGCACACAGTTATCTGCCATATTCTTACCACGCTAATGAGCCGATTAACCATCTGCGGATAGTTAAAACACTTACCTTTAGTCGTACGGTACATATTCAGTGCGCATCAAAATGGTTTATCAGACTATCCAACGTCTCTAAAACAATCATTCTGTGTTCATATGCTGGACGATTCTCCATAAACGCATCCCTGAATACCTCACTCGCGATCATTTAAAACGGACAGCCTTCAGAAATCAGAGGTCACTCACCTTCTAGCTAAATGACGCCTTCCGCTTCTTACAGCTTAGTGGTGACGAAATCTCATCATCTCGTCATATGAACTGGCCATTGTTGTCAGCTGCCATCCAGCGAACCGGTCGGCTAATGCCACATTATACGTCCTGAGTTTTTAGTCGGCCCATTTCCTGGTCGCAACCGGGGGAGCCGGAGAGTTGAACGGCGCGGAATTTCGGCCGGCTGGCCTGCCGTGCCTGTCGTTCGGAGGCGGGGGCCGTTTGGGGTGTGCCACTGGGCGTTGGATGACGGGGAGGCGGGGGCCGTTTGGGGTGTGTCACTGGGCGTTGGACGACGGACACCCCGCAGCCCGCCGGCGCGGCGGCCGGCGGACGCGAATTGGCGAGCCTTTTGCGTCAGAAGCCGAGGCAAGGTCACGGTGGTTTGACATGAGCCGGCTGCGCGGGGCAGCGACCGACGGTGCAGCGCGGCGGCAAGGCCGGCCAATGACACGCGGCAGGGCCGACGGCCGCGCCGCCGCCCGCGCTGCACCAGTCACCACTGTCGCTGCAGCGCACCAACGGGTTAGAGCGACTTACAGTCAGCCGAGGCAGACCGGAGCGAGGTTAGAGCAACTCACAGTCAGCCGAGGCAGACCGCAGCGAGGTTAGAACTTAGAGCGACTCACAGTCAGCCGAGGCAGACTGCAGCGAGATTAGGGTGCCTCGGCTGACTGCAGCGAGGTGCCTCGGCTGACTTACAGTCAGCCGAGGCAGACCGGAGCGAGGTGCCTCGGCTGACTCACAGTCAGCCGAGGCAGACCGGAGCGAGGTTAGAGCGACTCACAGTCAGCCGAGGAAGACCGGAGCGAGGTTAGAGTGACTCACAGTCAGCCGAGGAAGACCGGAGCGAGGTTAGAGCGACTTACAGTCAGCCGAGGCAGACCGGAGCGAGGTTAGAGTGACTCACAGTCAGCCGAGGCAGACCGCAGCGAGGTTAGAGTGACTCACAGTCAGCCGAGACAGACCGCAGCGAGGTTAGAGTGACTCACAGTCAGCCGAGGCAGACCGCAGCGAGGTTAGAGCGACTTGCTGTCAGCCGAGGAAGACCGCAGCGAGGTTAGAGCGACTCACAGTCAGCCGAGGCAGACCGCAGCGAGGTTAGAGCGACTTGCTGTCAGCCGAGGCAGACCGCAGCGAGGTTAGAGCGACTCACAGTCAGCCGAGGCAGACCGCAGCGAGGTTAGAGTGACTCACAGTCAGCCGAGGCAGACCGGAGCGAGGTTAGGGCGACTTACAGTCAGCCGAGGCAGACCGCAGCGAGGTTAGAGTGACTCACAGTCAGCCGAGGCAGACCGCAGCGAGGTTAGAGCGACTTGCTGCCAGCCGAGGCAGACCGCAGCGAGGTTAGAGCGACTTGCTGTCAGCCGAGGCAGACCGCAGCGAGGTTAGAGCGACTCACAGTCAGCCGAGGCAGACCGGAGCGAGGTTAGAGTGACTCACAGTCAGCCGAGGCAGACCGGAGCGAGGTTAGAGCGACTCACAGTCAGCCGAGGCAGACCGGAGCGAGGTTAGAGTGACTCACAGTCAGCCGAGGCAGACCGCAGCGAGGTTAGAGCGACTTACAGTCAGCCGAGGCAGACTGGAGCGAGGTTAGGGCGACTTACAGTCAGCCGAGGCAGACCGGAGCGAGGTTAGAGCGACTCACAGTCAGCCGAGGAAGACCGCAGCGAGGTTAGAGCGACTTACAGTCAGCCGAGGCAGACCGGAGCGAGGTTAGAGCGACTCACAGTCAGCCGAGGAAGACTGCAGCGAGGTTAGAGTGACTCACAGTCAGCCGAGGCAGACCGGAGCGAGGTTAGAGTGACTTACAGTCAGCCGAGGAAGACCGGAGCGAGGTTAGAGCGACTTGCTGTCAGCCGAGGCAGACCGGAGCGAGGTTAGAGCGACTCACAGTCAGCCGAGGAAGACTGCAGCGAGGTTAGAGTGACTCACAGTCAGCCGAGGCAGACCGCAGCGAGCAATTCATTTCCTAAACGCTGCCTTTGCAAACACCCGCATTTGCGCCCACATCGGTTAAACCGGAAAGTGGAAGTCTATTATGAGCGCCGGTCGGGACGGCCGGTTCGGCGGCGAGTCGCGCGCGACGCATCACACCACGCGCTGCGCACCACTCGGGCTATTGCGAAACTGCAGAGCAACGCCAGCGCGCGGCAGAGTCGGTTGTGTAATCGCTGCAGATTCCAGACAAACATAGTCGCCAGCTATTGGAATCAGAAGCGGTGGAGGGCGTGTAGGAGAGTGAGTAGTTCACTTGGTATTATAGCAGAGCCTATTTTAACCCGCGACTTACTGGGGGGCTATTTTTTGCCCCCCCCCCCCCCTCCCGTTATTTTGCAATAACTCCTAAACGAACACCGGTATCGTCACCAAACTTGCAGTACCTTCTCTCACATCAATTCTACACATGTTGGCAAAAGGAAAAATATGAGGCTATGATAGGTCAACCGGGAATGACGTCAGAGTGACGTCATGTTCTTCGGTTTTTGTTGCAAAATAATGGTTTGCGGAAAACGCTGTCAAAGGTATGATGTTTAAGATAAACTCCATTGTCTTACATCAAATTACTGACAATAGACCGGGCTATCAAACTGCTATCTCGGATTTTTGAGTTTTTTTTAATTAAATTTTTTGAGAAATCCAATTTTTTTTTTTTAAACCAAATTTTCAAGAAGACATCAGAATTATCCAAAGCCGGAATATATATGATCAAGACGTGTGCAGTGAATATGTGTACCAAATTTGAAGTCGATATCTTCAAAAATGACTGAGTTATGACCTTTAAATGACAAAAATCGACCACTTCTCACAGCATTACTATGCGTCAGAAGCCGAGGCAAGGTCACAGTGGTTTGACATGAGCCGGCTGCGCGGAGCAGCGACCGACGGTGCAGCGCGGCGGCAAGGCCGGCCAATGACACGCGACAGGGTGTCATTGGCCGGCCTTGCCGTGTGAAAAACGCTTTTCCATTTTTGCTTTTTACTTCTATTTATATGGAACAAACAATGTTCTAAGGTCATTTTTCGCGTTCTAGACGAAAAACAAACCCATACACATGTGTTACAACGCCTAATGACCGTAATCTGCAGTTTGACCTCGTGACCTCGGATGACCTTGACCTGACCCAATGTCATAAACAGCTTAGAAAGGTACTTAGAAGTGTCAGACACACGAATCATACCGATTTATCAACAGCTTATGCGTTTAATATCGCAATTGTGCGCGACAATTCCATCCATCGAGACCTTTTGACACGGTCAAACATTTTGTACTTGACCTGACCTGTGATGTCATCAGTGACCCCGAGGTCAACAATATTATGTTTCCCAGGATAAATTTCCCAGGGCTATCGAATGCCGTTTGAATTTTTACATTCAGTCCAGTAGTTCCGGAGATTCGAGGGGGTGCAAAACATAGCCCCCCCCCCCCCAGTAAGTCGCGTTATGAAATATTCCCCAGTAACTCGCGGGTTAACCCGCGAGTTACTGGGGTATATTTCATAACGCGACTTACTGGGGGGGCTATTTCTCCCCCCCCCCCCCTCTCCCTTCCCCCCCCCCCCCCCTCGGATCTCCGGAACTTCTGGACCGAATGTGAAAATTGAAACGGCATTCGATAGCCCTGGGAAATGTATCGAGGGAAACATAATATTGTTGACATCGGGGTCACCGATGACGTCACAGGTCAGGTCAAGTACAAAATGTTTGACCGTGTCAAAAGGTCTCGATGGATGGAATTGTCGCGCAAAATTGCGATATTAAACGCATAAGCTGTCGATAAATCGGTATGATTCGTATGTCTGACACTTCTAAGTACCTTTCTTAGCTGTTTATGACCTTGGGTCAGGTCAAGGTCATCCGAGGTCACGAGGTCAAACTGCAGATTACGGTCATTAGGCGTTGTAACACATGTTTATGGTTTTTTTTTTGTCTAGAACGCGAAAAAATGACCTTAGAACATTGTTTGTTCCATATAAATAGAAGTAAAAAGCAAAAATGGAAATGCGTTTTTTATGCATAATAATGCTGTGAGAAGTGGTCGATGTTTGTCATTTAATGGTCATAACTCAGTCGTTTTTGAAGATATCAACTTTAAATTTGGTACACATATTCACCGCATACGTCCCGATCATATATATTCCGGTTTTTGGATAATTCTGAGAGGAAAAAAAATCTTGAAAATTTTGTAAAAAAAAAAAAAAATGTATTTGGATTTCTCAAAATTGTGAATTAAAAAAAAATCCGAGATAGCAGTTTGATAGACCGGTCTATTGTCAGTAATTTGATTTAAGACAATTGAGTTTAACTCAAACATCGTACATTTGACAGCGTTTTCCGCAAACCATTATTTTGGAACAAAAACTGAAGAACATGACGTCACTCTGACGTCATTCCCGGTTGACCTATCATAGGCTCATACTTTTTATTTTTTCCAACATATGTAGAATTGATGTGAGAAAAGGTACTACAAGTTTAGTGACGATACCGATGTTCGTTTAGGAGTTATTTCAAAATAACGGGAGGGGGGCAAAAAATAGCCCCCAGTAAGTCGCGGGTTAAGGAAATGTCAGTGGATGGAGGGGCAAATTGGATAAACGTGCCTATGCTACAAAGGTAAAAAGACGTAATCCATATGCTAAAAAAGTGCATCATTGAGCCGTGTTTGGCAGTATGTCACTGCTTGCTAGCAGGGTGTAACGTTTTTTGCTTAGTGGAATAGTATTTCCACTTTTCACAGTATATTTTAAATAACGCCTTTTAACGAGGGTTAGGTACAACTTACAGCGTTGTAAGTTTCACTAATCACATATAAATTGTCATCAATAGAACTTAGAAGGATTTCGAAATAATAATGGATGGAGCTTCACAATGCGGGCATATTACTGTATCAGTATTCAATTGTAATGTCAAAATAGACAAACTTAATCCAAGAACTGGAAGCTATTATGATTTGATTTACTTCATGTACCTATTCATATGAGTCAAGTTCGAGTCTTCGTTATGATAATGGTGATGATAACGATGGTGATGTTGTTGATGATGATGATGATGATGATGATGATGATGATGATGATGATGATGATGATGATGATGATGATGATGATGATGATGATGATGATTATACGATGATTTATGTTTAAGAGCACCGGTATATAATTGTATTATATCAAAAGTTGTTCTCCGGTTGAAGCTCAGAGAAATGTAATGTGAATGCGTCATACAGCATATCGTATCAATGTAGTGCGGGACGACGACGAACGGTGTATTGCTACTTGATATAATTGTTCTGTGAAATGTTAACACGCGCAGTGGAGAGGGTATGCCACTAACACGCAGTGGAAGGGGGGGGGGGGCACTTTGGCGCCCCCCTAAGATCTCCGAAAGTATGAGAGCTAGAACGATTAAACTTACAGAGTAGGTAGGTGCTATGATGATCTATGTTTGCAAACATTTTCGTGACTTTTGGTCAATATCTTCAAGGTCAAACGAAGTCACGAAGGTCAAATCTAGCCAAATGTCACAATTTTGGGAATTTGACCTCTGTGACGTCACAGGTCACCAGCAATGTGTCTAAAATTGTTCCTGGGGATGAAAATTGACATTGTCTACCGAATGGCTTTTGAATCATCCCGATCCGACCGTTGGTTCCGAAGATATCGCTTTGCCGACCTCGATTCTGGCCGCCATCTTGGAATGAAAATTGTATATAAAATCCGTATAAACACGTATAATCCGTATAAACACCGCCCTGCGCCGCTTCGTTTGCGAGATATTCACGAAAACATGTGGGGGCACACAAGTCCCCCCCTCCCTTCTCCACTGCGCATGCGTAGGGAGACCGGGATCAATCGGAGCATTTTTTTCATTTTCAATTCTGGAGCCAAAACGTTCTGGGCTCTTCTCGGATATAACTCTTTCTCGGATTTTCACAAACGTTGCTGCTTTGCCTCTTTAGCAGATGCGAAATGATTCCGAAATAACGACTTTTAGGGGTCGAAATTTCGGTATGAAAAAGTCACTTCAGCTGTTACAATCGACCCCAGGTCGATTGTAACAGCACCCGTGGTCAATTGTACCATGTTAACGAATGGTGTAGTTATATCAACTTTTATCGATAGCAGCTTTTATTGAAAATGAAAACTGGTTCCTTACTCCCTGAGCTCTTCCTGGATGGAAAAAAAATCACATTTCCACCTTGCTCAGGACAAAAGCAAATGCCACATCATAGAAATGCGACTTCGCAACAGATGAAGCTCTCACATCATTAACTCTTCCTGGATTAAACAAAAAACACAGCTCTAGGCCCTTCTTAGGCTAAAACAACTATCTAACAGGGCTTCGCAGGCCTAGAACACGTCTTGACCATCTATATTACTACTTGATAAGCGGCCAGCTGGCTATGCATAGGACATATGTGGGAGATGGGATAAGTCACCGACGCACCGTAGTTGGTGGGGCGGTGATCCCTTGACGGGTAATAAGTAATTAGGTACGACGGGTGTGCCACGGGTAGTAACCACCACTTGACCTGCATAGTGTATATCGTCCAGCGGAGCAGACGGGTTAGCTCTAGTTTGTACTATAGTAGAGAAAACATCACAACTCGAAACACTTCTAAAATCTGTGACGCTCGGTCTGTAGTCGTCTACTCGCTGTCCGATTCACAGTTTTTCACAGTTTTCACATATGTATGTACGCCTGATACTTCTCGACTGCGGTAACTATACGCCTCTTGGGCCCACATCGGGCACATCTCGGCCTCGCACTGGATCCACCTTTCTTTGGATCGACTATTGTTGAAGCTTTCCACGCACACAAAGCAGAATACGTCCTCTTCTTCCTCGTCACTGCTGCTTGCCCTGCTGGGTGCCTTCCTATCCCTCATACCGTCGACTTTCTTCGTCTTCTTCTATTCGTGCCTTTCCTTGCTTTTGTGGTGTTGGTGGTGGTGGTGTTGGTGGTGGTAGTGTTGGTGGTGTTGGTGTTGGTGGTGGTGGTGTTGGTGGTTGGTGGTGTTGGTGGTTGGTGGTGTTGGTGTTGAGCTTTTGTGGTGCTTGTTTGCGTTTCTTTCGACTTTGTTCTAGCTATATCGCTCTCTTCTCTGGCGTATCGGTTAGAATTGCGTCCGTTCGCTTCCTCCGTCCCGCACTGATGTGTTTCCTTGAACCTGCCTTGGGCAGAAGCCGAATCACTTTAGAGGTGATCGGTTTCGAAGCGATCTCCGATGGATCGGGCTGTTCGATCCCCGATAGAACAGGCCGTTCAATCCCCCATGGACCAGGCTGTTCAACTCCTGATGGATTAGGCTGTTCGATCCCTGATGGATTAGACTGTTCAATTCCCGATGGACCAGGCTGTTCGATCCCTGATGGACCAGGTTGTTCGATCCCCGAGGGAACAGGCTGTTCGATCCCTGATGGACCAGGCTGTTCGATTCCCGATGTATCAGGCTGTTCGATCACCGATGGATCAGCCTGTCCGATACCTAGGGCGAACACGCTTCTGTCCAGAGGCAGTCTGTAGGCGTTGGGAACAGTGAGAAGGAAAAGTGAGCAAAACTACTCCGCTGTCCTTCGCCAGGTCGAGGACTTCCACACTGATGTGAGACGCGTGGTTGTCGAACAGCAGTAGTACCGGTGACTCAGGCGTAGGCTTCACGCTCGCGCAGGAGTGGGCACGCTCACGCAGGAGTGGGCACGCTCACGCAGGAGTAGGCACGCTCGGTTCCCGGCCCAATAGGGGCGTTTTACTGGTAGTATGGCCATAGGGGTCAATTGTAACACTTACATTTGACCCCAGCAAAAATGTTACAATTGTCCCCGTCACGCCGCACCATCTTTGAAACGAAACTGACGCAAAACGAGGTGGCTTGAGCGGCAGCTACGGCACTCAACGTCCGGCCAATTGGCCCCACTCTGCCTATTCAAACTCTTAAATCCGTACATACTAAGATACAGTAATGAGCTAATCATATTCTAAAATTAACAAAGTTACAAGACACCCTCAAAAACACGTAATTATGAACAGCACTCGACTACTTGCCGCACCGTCTTCAAACTCCGTGAGGAAAGCCAGCAGCTGACTGCGCATATCCGGTTGTGCTGCCAGCACCGTCCGTCGGCGGGTTTCGGAACTTGAGCCACTGTTATAATTTCCCCGTGTTACATTTGACCCCGGTCTCCCCTAAATGATACATTTATTAAGCTTTTACGATTGTTGGGACCAAAAAAGCAAATGCTATCAAGGCAAGAAATGTTCGTTTTTCGAGACGCAAGGCCTTACCTGTTGAATTGAAACTTGCGCGCCACTTTCGCAAAAAGATCGTGGCAGCAAAATATGTCTGCACACAGAATTTGGCAGTACATTATGAAGTTTTCTTTATAAACAACATTGTTTTGATGAAGAAAAAAGTTTTTAAGTACAATAATTAGCAAAGTATTCATTATGGAGCATAATATTAAGTTCCTATAATTTGATTCAGGGTGGGTAAACTTTCGTGACGGGGGGGCAATTTTGCTGACTGCGGGGCATTTGCCCCCCCCCCCCCCCCAGTTAACATGTTAAAATAGGCATTGTGGTATAGGCAGACATGTGAATGGATCCCAGAAACGGGTACCGGATACAAGAAGAAGAGGATCTCTACAAATACCAACAGCAAATCCACGAACCAACTGGATCTCATGACAGACTGAGACAGTGGATCTGGGATCTCAGCGGATCGCTCAATGAAGTGATTCACTGGTCTGGGATCCCACAGGACCTATAGTGATAAAACAAATTGGAGCTATGCTCCCTGAGATCTGGACTCTAACAAGACCCCAATATTAAATTTAGAAGTAGTGGTAGCATCTCACGACAAAATTAAAAAGCATATACCAGTAAGACGCCGAAGTTGGCGATGAACGAGCGAGCGCGAAGAAAATGTATGGTGAATTTCAACTCCATCGAGCAAGTAGTTTCTGAGATACAAAAAGGGTGCGCACGTGTGCACGTGCAGAAGCACCCCACCCCTGACTTGTGGGAAAGTGGCGGCTGAGAGGTCCCTAACTACGCACAAAATTTGAACACAATCGGCTCAGCCATTCCTGATATATATAAGAAGGGTGTGCACGTGCGCACATGCAGAGGCACCCCACCCCTGACTTGTGGGAAAGCGGCGGCTGAGAGGTCCCTAACCACACACCAAATTTGAACACAATCGGTTCAGCCGTTCCTGAGATATAGAATAGGGGTGTGCACGTGCGCACGTGCAGAGGCACCCCGTCAATAACTTGTGGGAAAGTGGCGGCTGAGGGTCCCTAACCACACACCAAATTTGAACACAATCGGCTCAGCCGTTGCGGAGTTATTGCGAGGAAACACCTTCCAACACCCCTCACGCGGCACGCGCCACGCGCAGTGGTAGTCACCTACGTGAGTCGGCACTGGTCTCAAACAGGGTAGGTTGGATGGAGCTGCTCAGCAAAGAAGCCTGCTTGTCAATCGGACGTGCGGTTGCAGAGATATTAGCTTGTCAAAAGCGTCGCCACGGGCCGGGTCGGGCCGGGTCGGGCCGGGTCGGGTCGGGTCGGGTCGGGTCGGGCCGCTCATATTCAGACTTTTCCCATATACCACGGAAAGACGAGCGCTCGTAATAAGACCCAACTGGCAGCATTTACAAAAGTTGTGGGCCAAGCTCTCAAGGCATGGGTTTAGGAAGTTTATGTATTTATCTTGGCTTCGGCGGATCTCTCAACAAACTTTGGAAGGCAGATCTAAAACCCTGGTGGATCCCTTGACATTATATAGTTTAAAATATCGGATCTCAGTGGATCTCTCGACAAATGTTTGTGGCGGATCCAATCAGGGGATCCGGGATTCAGATTCTAGGGATCGGATCCTGGGATCAATTTTCGGGATATATGTAAGCATACATCTGATCACAGGAGTCTTTGTGTTGCTTTATCTGTACTAGCAGAAAATTTGTTCAAGAGAAGGATACACTGGAAGGCCATGCAAGCAGCTGATAAGCTAAAAATGACAGCTTGCCACTTTCCTGTTCAAATTCGTCACTTTTCGCTTCCATAAAATGGCAGATGACTCATCTGGCACTTTCAAATAGGAGATCGCCCACGTTATCTCGCCATCTGTACCAGCCAGGCAGCCAGGCATGCAGTGATCAGCGCATCTGTAGGACACTGGCCGATTACAGCTGGTAAACTGGTCCATGTCCCGAGTTCAGCAGAGGCCGGGGAGCGGTCCTTAACCCCCCGGCTGATAAAATGACACCGTTTGTGGCGGCAGTGGACCACCGGTGAGCGTTGGTCAGCCGGGAGAATCCAGCCGGGGTTATCGCCCTCCAGCAGCCCGCCGTCTTACAATGTCTCAGTCTCAGTGTCTCAGTCTGAGTGTCTCAGTCACCGGCCAATGCTTCCGTCACGACAGTCACACATAGCTGTTCTTACCTTCCGATCTACAAGCAATGCTGCTTTTTGCTGTGGCGCCCAGCATGACTGACGGTATCTGATGCTTGCACAGCTGTCCGGCTGATGCCAGTTTTCCACCGCTGCTCCCCAGCCGCTGCGACAGCCGCCGCCCGAACCGCGCCTGCTGTCAGCGCACCGTTCCCTTCCTGGCCCTCGGCAGCGCCCTCCCTCCTCTGTGGACAGCGACTAACCCGGAAACGCGGGCGGTGGAGCGGCCGGCAGAGTCGCGTCGTGAGAGACCGGCAGAGTCGCGTCGCGAGAGACCGGCAGAGTCGCGTCGTGAGAGACCGGCAGAGTCGCGTCGTGAGAGGCCGGCAGAGTCGCGTCGTGAGAGACCGGAGAGACCGGCAGAGTCGCGTCGTGAGAGGCCGGCAGAGTCGCGGCGTGAGAGACCGGCAGAGTCGCGTCGTGAGAGGCCGGCAGAGTCGCGTCGTGAGAGACCGGCAGAGTCGCGTCGTAAGAGGCCGGCAGAGTCGCGTCGTGAGAGGCCGGCAGAGTCGCGTCGTGAGAGACCGGAGAGACCGGCAGAGTCGCGTCGTGAGAGACCGGCAGAGTCGCGTCGTGAGAGACCGGCAGAGTCGCGTCGTGAGAGGCCGGCAGAGTCGCGTCGTGAGAGACCGGAGAGACCGGCAGAGTCGCGTCGTGAGAGGCCGGCAGAGTCGCGTCGTGAGAGACCGGCAGAGTCGCGTCGTGAGAGGCCGGCAGAGTCGCGTCGTGAGAGACCGGCAGAGTCGCGTCGTGAGAGACCGGCAGAGTCGCGTCGTGAGAGACCGGCAGAGTCGCGTCGTGAGAGACCGGCAGAGTCGCGTCGTGAGAGACCGGCAGAGTCGCGTCGTGAGAGACCGGCAGAGTCGCGTCGTGAGAGGCCTGCAGAGTCGCGTCGTGAGAGGCCGGCAGAGTCGCGTCGTGAGAGGCCGGAGAGACCGGCAGAGTCGCGTCGTGAGAGGCCGGCAGAGTCGCGTCGTGAGAGGCCGGCAGAGTCGCGTCGTGAGAGACCGGCAGAGTCGCGTCGTGAGGGATCAGCAGAGTCGCGTCGTGAGAGGCCGGCAGAGTCGCGTCGTGAGAGACCGGTGCAGAGAGAGAGAGAGAGAGGACGCGCCGGTCCGATCAGCTCCGTCGATACGTCGGCAACCGGTCCGATCAGCTCCGTCGATACGTCGGCCGCCGGTCCGATCAGCTCCGTCGATACGTCGGCCGCCAGTCCGATCAGCTCCGTCGATACGTCGGCAGCCGGTCCGATCAGCTCCGTCGATACGTCGGCAGCCGGTCCGATCAGCTCCGTCGATGCGTCGGCCACCGGTCCGATCAGCTCCGTCGATACGTCGGCCACCGGTCCGATCAGCTCCGTCGATACGTCGGCCGCCGATCCGATCAGCTCCGTCGATACGTCGGCCGCCGGTCCGATCAGCTCCGTCGATACGTCGGCAGCCGGTCCGATCAGCTCCGTCGATACGTCGGCCACCGGTCCGATCAGCTCCGTCGATACGTCGAGGCCGCCGACCCGAGCAGCAAGGGTGAACGCCCGCCGCTCCGCCCGTGCGGCCCATGTGCTGTATATGTCGTCCCACGGGGCTGGCGGCGGACCGCGGTCGGCCTCCGGAGCACGCCGCACGGGATAACTCCGGGTCATCCACACCAGCAGGCAGCAGCGGAACAGCCGGCTTTGGTCGCAGAGCAGAGGATTGTGTCCAGCCTTGTATGCTCTGTTTCGGTGTGCAATGAGGCCTCACGAAACACAAAATCTCATGTTGGACATAGCCAATTTACGATGTTTAACAATCAGCAACCGTCTAATCTACTATGGCCCTGATGATCGTTAGTCGGACTCATAGAACATACACGTCGACGCATCACTCCTCTCACCACATATGGCAGTTGCAGGCTGCGCTGGCTACACTGTCGCACAGCACTAACAATCTGGAGCTCAAAGTTTTGCATGGTAAAATCAGGCATCATATTCAACTATACCACACATAAGCCAAGGAAAAATCTCGTTGCGCCAATTTGACATTGGAATACCGACTCGTTATGACCACTACAGTGTGTGTTGCATGTCTGTCCGAGTTTTAGCTGAACAATCTAAACAACGGCATAGGCCGGATGACATCATGAGGATAATAGTAAAGATCATGTGCGCCTCATTGAGTGGTCGCAATACACTCACAAGTACGTCACATGTTTGCTACACGTACGCCACTTCAGAATTAAAATACAGATTTTTTACTTCAAATTAACCCTCGCCCTACGGTAGCTTTTTTCACCTTCGCCCTACGGGGGTCCTAAAAAGAGCCCCCCCCCCTGTTAACTTCCAAACCAAGCAACATAGAGCAACGCGGTAATAACCAACATGTTGCCTGTCATGTTTGGAATCTAACGGTATGCAATTTGTAGGTTTCGGGTCAACGAGTGAACTTCCAGGTCAAGTGAATGACCTCGATCGACCACGTCCAGAACAGTGATTTTGCTCCGTCAGAAAACCTCAAAATGAGAAATTGATAAATGTAAATAAAAAGGCATGTTTCTAGACCAGTTTTGTCTCCGAAATACAGAAAAGGTAATTATTGATTCGTATCTGGTCAAAAAAGTCCCAAAAAGTTATTTAAAAAATGACGTCATGAATTTCTTACACTTAGGGAGCCATCACTCAGTCAAAAATAGAGATGTTTCTTTAAAATTTGGATTGAGCATTGTCCATACTCAGTTCTCTCACATATATTCCGTTTTTTTAACATCTTTGAATTTTTATTATTTTGTGGTGATTTTTTCAAAAACATCAGTTTTTGTTCATTTTGGGAGTCAAAAACCCAAAATTTCGAAAATCCGAGATTGCTATTTTAAAGAAAAGGACATTTATATTTTGTATTATTTGCGTTTGCAATTGGCTTTAAAACTCTATTTTCTACAATTTTTCAAACATTTATCGTTTTTCCACCAACATGACATCATCAAAACACCATTATTTCTCAAATTTCGCAACCAATTTCAATGAAATTTTTACAACATACGTATAATTGTTGTATACTTAGCTACTGAAAATATCAGCAAGATGCGCCGCATGTCTAAAAAGTTATGCAAGAAAACCCTCAGTGGGGTCGTTTTAGGACCCCCGTAGGGCGAGGGTTAATTGGCCTAGGGCGAGGGTTAATTTACCTAGGGCGAGGATTAATTGACCTAGGGCGAGGGTGAATTGACCTAGGGCGAGGGTTAATTGACCTAGGGCGAGGGTTAATTGACCTAGGGCGAGGGTTAATTGACCTAGGGCGAGGGTTAATTGACCAAGGGCGAGGGTTAATTGACCTAGGGCGAGGGTTAATTGACCTAGGACGAGGGTTAATTGACCTAGGGCGAGGGTTAATTGACCTAGGGCGAAGGTGAATTGACCTAGGGCGAGGGTTAATTGACCTAGGACGAGGGTTAATTGACCTAGGGCGAGGGTTAATTGACCTAGGGCGAGGGTGAATTGACCTATGGCGAGGGTTAATTGACCTAGGGCGAGGGTGAATTTACCTATGGCGAGGGTTAATTAACATTGCGTCGTGCGATGTAACTAAAGCTTTCTAAAAAACAGACTCCTGGCTACATGCTTTGCTGTCCAGTGTTCACGCAAATCGCAGTCAGAGGAAAGTTCGCACATACGGATGTGGTGCAGTGTTGCGGTTTTGACGTATACAGTCCTGACGTCATTAAGGACGTCATTTCTCAGGCCGGCAAAGGTCCCATTCTGCCGCAAGCGTGTGCTGTAAAAGAACAGAACCCTCTGAAATCGGTCATGTCTAACTACATTCATAACTGCAGCCCTCGTGGTCTAGCAGATAAGATGCTGCATACCGTACTGGACCCAAGAAAGCGTAGGGCGAATTCAAAGTTACTCCACTTTAGACTTTAGAGCATGGTCATTTTCGGAAGGCAAAGTTTGATCACGGCCTGTAAGACCGCCTGTGCTGGGTTGATCCACAATATTCCATTAAACTCCACTGCCTCCCTTGAGCTGGGGGCACGATCTTCAGCAGCAAGAACAACATCATCAGCAGTGAAATCACAAACCACCGAAGCTTGCAGACGTTTTTTTAACTGAACTGTGAGGAACGAAGCGCTCAGCAGGACAGGTAGTAGATACGTAGTTCCCTTCTCTCAGACGGAGGCCGGCAAACGACGATTTTGTGCTAGAGTGCAGAGCGTCGACCACGCTCTTCCCACCGAGCTAGCTTAGATATATCGGCAGAGCTTCGTTGGCTTCTTAAAACGGGTCAGTTTGGAAACGTGTCCATAAAATGGCGAAACGTGTCTCTGACTGACCAAGGAGAGTGACGAGGCAATTGAAGGGGTTTTCTTAGGCGTAGGTTTGAGTGGGTGCGCAAGTTCGTCTATATTCGGTACAATGTTTCCTTTGGGGAGAAAAAGATCGCTTAGTGCAGATAACCCAGCATGCTGTAAAGCACCAGCAGCAGATACACCAGACCAGACCAGCACCACCAGATAACCAGCATGCGGCCATAAATGTCCTGCAGACCAAAGTACGGATCTTTGTAGCATGAATTGGTGTGAATTGGTGTGAATTGGTGTGAATTGGTGTGATGCTTACCACGTCAACTGAATAGGAAACTAGAACCATGCAAGACTAACATCCTAGTGAATGTGTCGTATACTGGACTGGCACATTTTACCAGTTGCTTACATTATTTTAGTTTCCCTATTGCGTTGGTGAGGCATGCGGCCCACCAACTTTATGTTTGTCCCTCCAACTGTAATAAGGTTTGCAAATATTGTAACATTAGAAGGACTCTTCTTCAGCTGGAAACGCGTGATATTTTGTCTCACTAGCTTATTTGAAAAAGTCTTTCTCGTGGGCCTCTTGTAAAACATTCGACAAGGATGGCACTAAAGCTTATATGCTGTAAGGACATTACAAATTACTTATGTTTAGGTCTGAACACTGAACGCCTTGATGTGGCACCACAAGGCACAATGCCTGCGGCAAAATCGGTGACTCAGCGCCAAATGGTTGGATTTTCTGATATTTCATGAAACCGTTCATTTTCCTGTGTTAATTTCATTAAATTTCGTCGTAAGGTGTTCTCCAATGTTTACAAAGAAGCCGATATTTTGACATCTTCCTGATTTAATCTAGTGACTGGCAATCGATATAAGAGTAGATATTGTGCATCTTCCTCGAAGAGCAAATACGCCGTTATATGGTAGCGAGCAAACCCCCGACGATTTTGAATTCGACAGACTTTGTTGCATGCACCGGACCGTGGTGGCTGGCCTGTTGTGCTGAGTTGATATCTCTGCCGATGGTGGCCGGGCTGTTGTGCTGAGTTGATATCTCTGCCGATGGTGGCCGGGCTGTTGTGCTGAGTTGATATCTCTGCCGATGGTGGCCGGGCTGTTGTGCTGAGTTGATATCTCTGCCGATGGTGGCCGGCCTGCTGTGCTGAGTTGATATCTCTGCCGATGGTGGCCGGCCTGTTGTGCTGAGTTGATATCTCTGCCGATGGTGGCCGGGCTGTTGTGCTGAGTTGATATCTCTGCCGATGGTGGCTGGCCTGTTGTGCTGAGTTGATATCTCTGCCGATGGTGGCCGGCCTGTTGTGCTGAGTTGATATCTCTGCCGATGGTGGCCGGCCTGTTGTGCTGAGTTGATATCTCTGCCGATGGTGGCCGGCCTGTTGTGCTGAGTTGATATCTCTGCCGATGGTGGCCGGGCTGTTGTGCTGAGTTGATATCTCTGCCGATGGTGGCCGGTCTGTTGTGCTGAGTTGATATCTCTGCCGATGGTGGCCGGGCTGTTGTGCTGAGTTGATATCTCTGCCGATGGTGGCCGGGCTGTTGTGCTGAGTTGATATCTCTGCCGATGGTGGCCGGCCTGTTGTGCTGAGTTGATATCTCTGCCGATGGTGGCCGGCCTGTTGTGCTGAGTTGATATCTCTGCCGATGGTGGCCGGGCTGTTGTGCTGAGTTGATATCTCTGCCGATGGTGGTCGGGCCTGTTGTGCTGAGTTGATATCTCTGCCGATGGTGGCCGGGCTGTTGTGCTGAGTTGATATCTCTGCCGATGGTGGCCGGGCTGTTGTGCTGAGTTGATATCTCTGCCGATGGTGGCCGGCCTGTTGTGCTGAGTTGATATCTCTGCCGATGATGGCCGGGCTGTTGTGCTGAGTTGATATCTCTGCCGATGGTGGCTGGGCTGTTGTGCTGAGTTGATATCTCTGCCGATGGTGGCCGGGCTGTTGTGCTGAGTTGATATATCTGCCGATGGTGGCCGGCCTGTTGTGCTGAGTTGATATCTCTGCCGATGATGGCCGGGCTGTTGTGCTGAGTTGATATCTCTGCCGATGGTGGCCGGGCTGTTGTGCTGAGTTGATATCTCTGCCGATGGTGGCCGGCCTGTTGTGCTGAGTTGATATCTCTGCCGATGGTGGCCGGCCTGTTGTGCTGAGTTCATATCTCTGCCGATGGTGGTCGGGCCGTGCTCGCCCTGCAGGTGTCCCCCAGCCGCGGCGGAGCAGCTAATGTACGTCACCAGTCAGTATCGTCACCTGGTCGGGCGGCTAACGTGGCGCGGCGGTGACGATCGCGGCGCTGTTGGTCACCAGTCGGTCAGTATCGTCACCTGGTCGGGCGGCTAACGTGGCGCGGTGACGATCGCGGCGCTGTTGGTGACACGTGGTGCCTGGCCGCCGGCACCCTAGCACGCCACCAGGAAGCTAGCCGCGCTCTAGCACGCTTTACGGATGGGAGGGGTGGGGTGTGGGACAGCTGGATGGTGAACTGTGTAACAGCCCGCCTCCGAGTCGTCCGTCCCATTGTCTCGCCTGTGAGCACTGAGAATCAATGTCATTGTTGCTGCACAGAATAAGTGAGGCAGCTGGCCGGAGATTATAGGACACGCAATATCAGCACAATATAACAGGGGGCAGTTTTCAGTAGCGCTAGGCAGAAGCTGTAACAGTTAAAAACTGCTGAATGTTTGGCAGTTGCCATTCACTCCAGTGCATCCGTGCCTTTTATTCTGTGCTTTTTGATGAGAAAATGAGCTTACATTCCTGTGTGTTGGAAAGTTGCTATTCATTCGTGTCGGAAAACAACTGTAGACTCCTACGAGGAATGTGTTATCTAAACCAGTCTTTCCGGCGATCTTCTATACCAGTGCCCTAGTCGTGTTTAAAGCGAATAGTTCACCTTTAACATGGGTTTTTAACTCAGATAGCAGCTTTGTAGAGCAGATCGAAAAACGGGTTGTGATGAAAGAATTACCTCGCTACACTAAGTAATTTCATAATATATAATTAATAATAATAAATACAATTTCATATTAATGAAAAACATAAGAGAAACCAAGGTCAATTTAGATTACAGACAAATTACTCAGTTCACAAATTACTTGATATATGCACTAGAGGGTTTTGAAAATATAAGTGATCCAGAGGAAGCATGTGATGTTCTTTTACATGCCTATTCAACAACCAAAAGTCGGTATAGTTATCAGCATAAAACGAATCGAAAAATAGCGCAATTAAGCCATGGATATCTCCTGCAATCCTTTCATCCATCATTCACCGATCAAAGCTATTTGCCTTGAAGCAAAAACTTCCTTCACCAAATAAAAATAAAAAGTATAATCAGTAAAGGAACATCCTAAATGGGATTATAAGATGTGCAAAACAGAAATACATAGAAACTCAACTTGAAACAAACAGAAATAATGCAAAGAAAATGTGGAACATACTTAATTACCGAGCGGGCACGAAGCGCCCGTGAGGTTTCTCAACTTGCTTGACAAATTTACATTTGACCTGGCCCGACCCGGCTCGACCCGGCCCGACCCGGCCATACAGACGCTTTTCGGAAGCTAACAACTTTGCAACCACTGCTCCGATGGAGATCGGGTTTTCACCATTGGATAGGACCATCAAATCAATTTTGATTTTGTTATAGTGCGTTCTCATAGGGGTGGTACCACAGCGTGTGGCATCCGCAGACGTCGAAATGAACTAAAATCATTCTTGATAAAAAAAAACTGGATTTATCTAAGCATATTCTTATTTTCTAAGCATCTTATTTTGATACGCTGAAGCATGCAGCCGCTCAGGATGTACACCCTTTTGGCGGATTTAGAGAGATCATGTACAATTTAATCAAATTAATTTTTATGTTGGCATGCATGGAGGCCTGGCAATTTTTATGGAGGACTAAAAGGACTAAAAGGACCATGTGTTACTACCACGTGTGCTCCAGTACCGTTTCATATTTCAAACCTGTTTTAGATTTACCAGATCGCGCCCGCTCGGTCATCGCCCAAAAAGGCGTTTTACCGGTAATAACACAATAAATCAAGTGGAGCTCACAAACAGTGATGAACTTATAAAAGTTGTTACAAACATTATAAATGTAGGGGCTGTTGACAACATTAATGGTAAATTGTTTAAACTTACGTATAATTTCATCATTCACCACATTGTCCATTTTTTAAATTGTTGCTTACAAGCTGGGATATTTCCCAACAAACTTAAAATTGCAGTGGTTAGACCGATCTTTAAATCAGGAGATAATACAAATATGAACAACTACTGACTAATTAGCATCTTGCACTACCTTTCAAAAGTTCTGGAAAAAATATACATCATAGAATGATGGATCATATTTCAAATAACGATATTCTTTGCTGTAATCAATTCGGTTTAAAAAAGGGCCACTCAACATATATGTCCCTGCTCCTCCTACAAGATAAAGTCCTAAAAGGATTTGAGCACAACAATATTACGTGTGGGATATACTTAGCCCTAAAAAACTTTTGACACGGTGGAACATAGCATACTACTAAGCAAACTCAGGGCATATGGCTTTGTGGACACATTTTTTTTTTTTTAATTGAATCGTATTTGAATTATCGATATCAGTGTGTTCAATATCTCAATATAAAATCCAGTTTGCAAAAAAATAAACATTGGTGTCCCACAAGGATCTATTTTGAGACCCCTGCTCTTTATTCTGTACATAAATGATCTTCCTAATGTTTACAAACAGGCATCAACTTTGTTGTATGCAGACGATACAGCATTTTTCTTTGAAGCCGATAACGCAGTAAAACTACAAAATATGCTAGACTCAAATTTACTAATGCTTTGCAAATGGTTTCAAATAAATAAACTTGCCTTGAACACGAGGAAGATGTTTTATCAACTGTATACTATTAGTAATCAAGATGTAAAGATTAAAGTAATGTTGAATGAAGCCATTATCAAACACTCTGAGACTGTAAAGTATCTTGGCGAATACATAGATACAAACCTTAAGTGGAAGAGCCACATTGATCACATAGCTGTCATAATTAGCCGAAACATTGACATATTAAATCGATCAAGATTCTTCCTGGGCCGCAAATATCTGTTATTATTGTCTGTTATAATAGTCTAGTTATGCCCTATCTCAATTATTGCTGCCTTATTTGGGAAAATTCGGCGCAAACATTACTCAATAAACTATTAATCCTTCAGAAGAAAGCAGTTAGGATTATTGACAATCGACATAGGATTACCCGCTCGAACCCAATATTTCTTCAACTTCAGCTACTTAAAATTACAGATATGGCTAAACAACAGTCCATTCTTGTAATGCATAGTGTCATTACCCGAGAAGCCCCAACCTTGATTAGATCACTCTTCAATTTGTCTCCGCCTAACCATCGTGGATCTAGAGTAACGCGTCACTTCATTGAAATATTTACTAGAAAACTTTTCCGCATCCGCACTCCGCACAATAGCCTGGTTTGGTCCACGTCTATGGAACTCTTCAATAGCATCTGTTTTCCCAGAACTTATAAAAATACTTATATAGTAACTTATAAAAAAAAACATCACCAAACGTCAAATTCTGGAGGAATATGACGAAAACAATGCGGTAGTGACAGCATTATAATACTTAACCATATTCCCTGCGGGGGCAGATTCTGCCCCTACCGATGGTTTTTTACTTGCCGCTTATAAACCGCCAGGCCTAGCGTCCTGAAACTTTGTGACTTTTCTCAAAATTGAATGGTGCGTGTTGTCAAAATTTTGAAAAAATCGGTTCAGCAGAGGCCGTTCCAGGCTCCTGTTTTGGGGAGGGTGTTACGAATGCGGTTTTGCGTCGCATACTTCCTTCGTGGTTTGCAGTGCAATAAATGCGTCAGAAACAATTGCAATGTAATATGCATCATAGCTAAGGGGATTGTACATATTTTTGGGGCAGAGGCGCACTCCGAATAAAAAAAATGGGAGGCGATACCCACCCTCAAATTAGGTCCAACTTCAAATCAGTAAGATGACAAAAGCGTTACGCGCATGGTGCCCCCATGTTTTTCCTGGATCCGCCTATGCGCAATATATCAAATTTAACAAATTACAGCATATAATTCCCAGATGTGACGTTCATGTCGTCCCAAACAATCACGAACAGCACATATTCCCCCATTTTACATTCCCTGATTACGCCTATGATTTTTTTTTGTCTTTTGATATATTAAATAACAGTACATTTGAAGCTCAAAAACGTTTAGAGCATGAAAATCGGTCGAGCCACATGGCTGTAATAACCTTTCAAAAAACACCCAAAATGTTATATTTGGTTGCCCCCTGGCCCCCCATTTTTGCACAAAACAAAAATTTCGGGGTCCAAAAATAGAGATCTTGTCATGACGAATCGAATGGCGTTTTCCCCATCGAAATCGACCGAGCGGTTCTCTAGATATCTGGAGGGGGGGGGGGGGCAGCCGCCCGCAGGGAATAGGGTTAATGGTTAGTAATATTAGTGAAGTTACCATAACATTTCACGGGTTTATACACATTACATGAATAATTGTAGGGCTTCAATATAGAATACGTTGATGTACATACACCTATATCATATTGTGTATAAGTACGCGTACATAAACATATACCATATGGATGGTATATACAGTAAATTAAATGCACAAAAACATAGTACATACATAATACATATACATAAATACATATAATAGTAGATGAACAGCACCCGCTGAGATGTTTGAACATAACTGTAAAATACATCATAGTTATGTTTCTATAGTAAGGTAAGATGGGGCCCCACCGGGGTAAAACGCTTCACCAAGATATCTCGGAATTGAAAAGGTCCCGGGTAAAAATATGCTGCTCTACAAAACAAGCAACATATGGTCGGTGAACTCATAGCAGGCGACATAATTTCTGCGGCGCTTTCCAGATATATAAGTAAAAGTCTGTTTTTGGAGGGTTTTCTGTTATTTCAGTACTGAAATGGACCAGGAGCATTCTTTCTCTCAACACTTTTCTTCCAGATAATTTAAGCCAACTGAAAGGTCAGAATCTGATGTAAGAAAAAGTCTATTGCTCATTGATGGGTTCATGCACGTTTTTGGGCTTGGCTCGCTTTTCATCGAAAGCACGAAATGGGATAAAACGCCCCTTTCGTCTTGGGGCAAGACGAAAGGGGCGTGCTTAACCGTTGTGCTTAACCGTTGATGACCTATTGTGCCTAAACTGTTCAACTGATCTAAATAATGGACATAGGCCCAGCGAATGCATATTTAAAGAGCCTTTGATTGTTTTGTTTTCGTTTGTTCCCAGCTATCATAGTTCCCGAGATATTTGGGGAAATTTGAGACAGATTCCAGGAGTTACCATGGTGACCTTTGACTACCTCTGTTGACCTAAGTATTGACCTGAGCCCAAACATGACGGAATAGTTTCTACATTAATTCCGACGAGCTATCGAACGGTATTTTTGGTTTTCGCCTACTCTCCATAGGAGCCAAGTTCGAGGGGATGTGGCGTTTTGTCCCATCGACAGCGGGCGTCTTGCCCAGGGTGTGGGACAATAGGCCCCTTTTGCAGGCTCCTCGAAAATCGTCGCCTGCAAATTTGTTAACTGAAGAAGGTATAATTAGGAGATACAGAATACAAGCCAAATCTCCAAACTATGTGAAAATGCTATCACTCACCGCCTCCGTCAAATAGCAAACGAGATTTTCAGCAACATGTATCTAATAGCATGGGGCGTCTTGCCCCATGCTACCCTACATAACCAGAATATACATAGTAAATATAGTAAGAATATGCTAATGTTTTTTTTTGCTATAGTTTTTTAATGTTTTTGCCACTCTACCAACTGGTGCTGGAGCCGGAGAGGCCAAGCAGCAACAACTCCTGCTTAGCTGGTGGCCTCTCCAGGATCTCGAGCAAATGACCAAATGCCGAACATTGACCAAGACCTGCCCAACAATATATATTAATGAATTGATGAATGATTGAACACCTTAACTAACTCTGCTGTGAATGTGTGCCGAATGCGAGTTGTGTGTGGAAAAAGCATGAAATAAAAAGCAAAATGTAGTAGTACTAGGCTATGTCACCTGTTGCTTTCAGCAGTGACTTCTTTTACCCTCTTTTATTAACTGATTTTACCCCTATAACTAACGAATTCCTTACCACTCCCTGCTCCTTTTACATGCTCTTTTAAGTTTGTCTCCGTTTCTTAGCAGGGAGTGCCGCGACTTTGATTTGGTTTAGTTTGTTGGTGTTAACGTATGGTTCTGTGAGTCGTCGGGATCGCGGGAGGGGGCAATCCTGGTCACCTGATCATGGGTGGCGGTGTATTTAGAAGAAAAAAAATCGACACAGGACTAGTGTCGTGGTAGTAGTCTGGGCACGAAACAGCGTCTTCTAAAAGGAGCCCTTTTAGAAGACGCTGTTCGGCTGTTTCGTGCCCCGATCGGGGCACGAAACTTGAAACTCTTCGACGGATATCCATCTATCGTCCAAACAAATGCCATATTGTTTTTCAGCTTGAAATACCCCGTATAGCCAAATTTCAAGACAACTTTCAAGGTGACCTATTCCCTTTAACACGCGACCTGGAGGGCAGGGCGAAATCCGCCCCCCCCCCCCCCCTCCGGTTTTTCAAGGATAGCGCAAAAACGGCAGCGCGCAGCGCCGCCGTTTTTTGCACACCTGTTTAGAAATAACCTTTCCATATTATGTACAATGATTGACCTCGGGTCATCTCAGGTCAGGTCACCAGACCAGGTCACGTGATGACCTCAACTCCAAAACGTTTGCAGTAGAACCACAGCCACAGTTTTAGGCCGATCGGTTTCAATGTTGCAGGATTTTATAAGGTCATAGATGCCAACAATTTGTTTATCTCGTATTTTTAATATCGGTGACCTAAGGTCAGGTCAATTTCGTGACGACAACACTGTTTTGTCAATAACTATCGGCATAATGAAGATAGAGAAGAGAAAATGGTACCAATGTGTTTGTCTCCTCGAGAAACGTCTATATGTCGTCTAATAGTCAATATGAAACATTACCAACTTGGGTCACCACTTGATCTTGATCTGAGGTCAAATTTCTCAGTTGATGAATGAATATGATTCACCATGTCACCATGTCACCATGTCACCCAGTCACCATGAATATGATTCAAAGCGTCTTGACGAGACAAACACGATGGCGTAAAAACTATTGCTTTATCTTTATTAGGTAAAAAGTTATTTGCGAAAAACAGTTTTGCAAAAAAAAACTTTTTGACATTTGACGACCTCTGGAGCCTAAACTATTGAGCTGAGCTCAAATCTGAGGACACCTATGCATTTTTTTGCATTTTTCGAGGGCTTTCGATTGTTTTTTCCGTTTGCTGCTAACTATCATAGTTCCCGAGATATGTGGGGGTGTTCGAAGCGAAGTCCTAAAACTTGAAAATCTGACCATTGATGACCTCTGGTGACCTCAATATTGACCTGAGAAAAAAAAAATGAACGAAATACTTTCGAAAGAGCTTGTCTCGAGCTATCTAACGTCGTTCTCCGATTGTCGCTACGTTGCGTGGTTTTCGAGATCATAGGGGGGGGGGGGGGCGAAATCCGCCCCCCCCCCCCTCCACCAGGCCGTGTAATTATCAGAGGCCCTCCAGGGCGCGTGTTAAGACTCGGGTCTTCTTCAACAATGGAATAAAACGGTTATTAAAGGGAATATTGCACCTTGTACGTGAAAAGTACGTGGAATGATGGAGAAGAGTGTCCTGATTACGGTTCTGGCATTCGTTTTTGCGAGAAAAAAGTAGCCATTTTTCATAATTTGTAAAATATCGATATTTATACGTGTGACGTCACAACAATCTTGCGTCACCAAAACGAGTTGTGACGTCATACCGGCAAAAGCCTATCCTTGAATCAGAATATGAACAACACTAACAACCACGTTCGCTGGGTCGCGACTCGCGAGTATATTGGTCGCGATTGAAAATGTGTGAATGTTTACCCTATGGCCTTGAATGAGTGGAGTTGGAGTGACGTTGCGTGAACACATACCCATAAATGTGCATGTGCGTAAATAGCCGTTTTCACGAAGGATTTTGCGTCTGGGGCGTTTGGGGCGTTTGGGGCGATTGGGGGCGATTGGGACAATTTGGGCGTTTTGGGTAAATGGGTCTATAACTCGTAAGAACACGGTTTTTCCCCGGTGATTTTTTATATCAATCGCAACTTTATGAATTAATGCATTTTTTGAATATTAGTGACCTAATGTCAGATCAATTTCGTGACCTCATCATTATAAGTAAATGGATAAAATAGAAAACACATATAAATCCACAGAAAATGCTTAAATTTGACCCGTTTTCACCAGATAAAGCATTATTGTGCCATATGCAAAGTCACATTTTTGTTATGTGACCTCTACGAGGTCAACTCAGGCGATGTTTGTTTGTTTGTTTATTTCGATAATGGACGATAATGGATGTCACGCTTGGTTGTTCTTCAATAACTCTTTGCCAAATCAAGGTAGAGTAATGGAGCTCTCAACATTGTGTTTTGCTCGTCGAGACACGTTGATTGGTGTGCAATTTGAACTTGACCTGACCTTGGCCTGAGCACAGGTCAGGTAAATTTTGGGATATTACCCAACTAGGTCATGGTCATACTATATACTATTCGATGCGTCTCGACCGAGAAACACAATGGTGAAAACTGTAGGTATCACTTTATCATGCGTATCTCAAAAGTTATTCCCTAAAAACAATTCCGCCAGTTTTAGAATGTTTCAAGTTCGATGGCCTGCCCTGAGCTAGCTATTGACCTGATATTAAATCTGATGAAGTCTGAGTGACGAGAAAATTAAATTCTCTTTAGGACGTTCTTTCGCGCATGCAGGTACCGCGACCAGCCACCCGTCAACAAATGCGTCTTTTCACGAAACATCCTTTTATAATTTTCAATTGGAAATCGGTTCAAAATTGACCAAATTGTTTAGTCACATGATGTTAGCATGCTCGCTCTTTTTGTTTTCGAGATATAGACGGTTTTGGTAAGGACACTATTAAGTAAGTAAGTTTAAGTTCTTAAGATTTTTTTATGGCCGCAATTTTACCCTTGTTGACCTCCGGTGACCTCAATAATGACATGACCTAAGAAATACCTTAGTACTTTCATTCGACCTTGTTTCGAGCTATTTTGTTATGTTTGTCGCTATATTGCATGTTTTTTTTATAAAATATTAGAGGGGCGGATATCCGCTCCCCTGTCCCTGTCGTTTTGAAGTTGGCGTCGGTGCGCGGGTTAACAATTTTAGTTGCACGCACAAGGCTCCTTGAAGGTCCCAGCGGCGCCACAATGAAGAAGAGGCAACGCGAAACGTCGGGCCCTCAACATTTTACTTTGCCCGATTGCTCACCCGATTGCTTTTGTTTTGTTTCCTTCTTTTTTTTGCCGATACCCGATTGCTCACGTTTGTGACAAATTACATCGCAAATACATATATTCGAGGTAATTCACTGACGTATACACTATGGAATATGGAGGCGCTTTACACGAAAATATCCGTCATAAGTTTGCAAACAACTTTAGAAAACTGCAACGTATACAACTTAAGTATAACATTTTGAGCGCTCACGGGCTTATCAAGTAGCTTGTCTTAGTTTATGGTCACTGAAAGTCCAGCAGGTGGGGGTAGAGTGTCAAAAACAATTGTCCGTTCAAGCTTCCCATCCAAAACGGGGTAGTCCTTTGCACAAAGAATATGCTGACCAAATTTTGTCACCTTCCTTTGAATTTTGCCCCCCCCCCCCCCCCCGGGCCTCCATAAGTCAGTCACCCCTACCCAAAAGTCAAAAATCAAAGTCGTCGTATACAGACCTCCGCGTGTGTTCATTTTAAGGCTCTTGTCGAGTAGAATACAGTCGTGTACTCTTGTCGGGTTTATACAGTCGAAATGCTCTAAAATGTATAGTTTTTTTAAGAGTCATAAACCTTTACCATAAGCATTGCAGTTTGTACACTAAGGTACAGTGCCATAAAGCTTG
>JAXIVJ010010650.1:0-2500 GCA_036785665.1 Chirona hameri | reverse complement strand
GGGTCACAAGCGGTCTGCCGTTCACAGTAGAAGGCGAGTATGAGCCCTAGGTCAGGGAGGTGCCCCAGTGGCAATTAGGGGTCAGTACAGGTTATTCAGGCGCTAGACAGGACGCCAGTGGCGATCAGATCAGACACTCCAGAACCAAGCTGGGAGTAGCCATTTGCCCCCCCCCCCCCTCCCCCCTCCAGACGAGACAGGGCCCCGAAGGCCCCCAGTGTCTATCAGGGATTACCATGACCAGGTGCTGACCGACAGCGCCTCAGGCCGACCAACCTAGGGCCCCTCAGGACCACCTAGGGCCTTCTTAGGCCGGCCGGGCCCCTCAGGTCGACCGGGCCCTCTTAAGCCTAGCAAGGCCGACTGAAGGCAGCTCAGGGCAACCAAGCCCCCCCCCCCCTTGGCCGACCGGGACCCCTGATGCCGACCGGACCCCCACAGACCGACTGAGGGCTCCTCAAGCCAACCAAGGACCCCTCAGGCCGACCGAGCCCCCCCCCCCCCCCTTTGGCCGACCAGGCCACCACAGGCCGACTAGGAACCCACAGGCCGACCAAGGGCCCCCCAGGCCGACAAACCTAGGGCTCCTCAGGACGACCCAGGGCCCTCTTAGGCCGGCCGAAGGTTCCTTTAGGCCGTCTGGGGGTTCCTCAGGCCGACTGGGGACCCTCTTAAGCCTAACAAGGGCCCCCACAGGCCGACCAAGGCCGACCGAGGGCACCCCGGCCGATTGAGGGCTCCCTCAGGCCGATTGAGGGCCCCATAGGCCAACCAAGGGCCTATCAAGCCGACTGAAGACCCCTCCCCTTAGGCCGACCAGCCCCCCCCCCCCCCCCCCCAGGCCGACTGCGAGCCCTCAGGCCGACCAATCTAGGCCCCCTCAGGACGATCTAGTGCCCTCTTAGGCAGGCCTGGCCCCTCAGGCCGGCCGGCCTGAGGGGCCAGGCTGCCCTAAGGGTGCCTCCAGGCTCTTAAGCCTATCAAGGGGCCTCTTAGGGCGACAGAAGGCACCCCAGGCCGACCGAGGTCTCCCTCGGGCCGATTGAGGGCCCCTAAGTCCGAACAAATACTCTCTTAAACCTGGTAAGCCGGGCCGTTTTGGGCCCTTCGGCCGCTCCGCCGCTTCCATGTGGGCTGAGGGGCAGAGGGGCCCGGAGGGCTCCTCGGCCCAATAAGGGGGGGGGGGGGCACGTGCCCTCTGCGCCCCCCCCCCCCCCTCCCCTGGCTGCGCCACTGGTAGGTTCGTTCACTTTGCATTGATACAGAATGTGCTGGATTGAAAAATGTGAAGACTGTTATTGATTAAGATAGGAAACATGTACAAATAACGGCATAACCTTCTGTCTACTTACCTCCACAGTAGGTTGTTATTGATAAGATAGGAAATCAGTCTATGTACAAATAACGGCATAACCTGCTGTGCTAGATCTACCTCCACAGTAGGTTGTTATTGATTATGATAGGAAATCAGTCTATGTACAAATAACTGCATAACCTGCTGTGCTAGATCTACCTCCGCAGTAGGTTATTATTGGGTACCTTATACCTGGGAATACCTACATACCCATCACTCATTAGGCCAATCTGTACATCTCGTACAGAGGCTATTTATTTTGGATGGTTTCAAACTGTGTGGGTACCAATGTGTTCTGGCAAGGCGCCTCTCCGGGCCGAAGGCGTCCCTCCGGGCCATTGAGTCATTCCACGAGCATTCGTTCGAGTGTCATTCCATTGCCCCTCCCTTTTGCGCCGATGGCGCCCTTACCGAGCAATAGGCGCCCATGAGCGTAGCCGCCTCTACGTGCGGTACGGAATGTCCGTACCATTTTTGCCCGGCGCTGAAGGCGCCCTTCCCCACATATGTTTTATAAGGGAAATATTCACATTTTCCTACAAAACTGAAGTTTTCACTTGAAATCAACAGACGAGACCAAAATAGTTTGTAAATTGATCACATTTTGCATATAAACATTCCACTGAAAGATATTTCAAGTTAAAATTGATAAGCGATCCACGCTTATAATGGTCGGTACTCTCAAGTACTTGGTAACGAATTTCGGTTCCCATCGAATTCTGGGCTTCTCTTGTAATGTTTTTTGACAACATTGAATAGAAAATATATCTTGCACTCTGTCTATTGTGATTATGTGCCCTGATATCCGTAACAATCCACGAATATTGAATAAAATGGTAACCAAATTAGCAGTTAACTTATGCACCCAACAAGCAACGGCGGCCTAGTTAGTGGTCACGACCCTCAATGTTTTAGGAAAACAAAAACATTTTCATCATTAGGAGTTTTGTTTTGTTTTGCCTCTGGCTGTATATAACAGTATGTTTTAGCTTATGAAAAAGAACCATCCCCCCAAAAAAAAACTAACATTGGAAAAACTGGTAATTAAATCGGAAGTTCACTTATGCACACAACGGTGACCTATTTAGTGTCGGCCATTTGTTCATTGACCAATCAGGGACGTTGTCACGCTTCTTGGGGGGACTT
>JAXIVJ010010649.1:20000-46408 GCA_036785665.1 Chirona hameri | reverse complement strand
AGCGATTTTGCTCTGTCAGAAAACCTCAAAATGAAAAATTGGTAAATGTAAATAAAAAGGAATGTTCCTAGACCAGTCTTGTCTCATAAATACAGAAAAGCTAATTATTTATTCCTATCTGGTAAAAAAAGTCCAAAAAAGTTATTAAAAAAATGACGTAATGAATTTCTTACACTTCGGGAACCATCAATCAGTCAAAAATAGATATTTCTTTGAAATTTAGTTTGAGTATTTTCCATACTAGTTATCTAACATATATTCCGTTTTAACATCTTTGAAAATTTTGATTTTGTGGTGATTTTTATTTAAAAAATCAGTTTTTGTTCATTTTGGGGGTCAAAAACCCAAAATTTCAGATTTCCATTTTAAAGAGAATGCCATTTTCTATCATTGCCTAATTGTGTTTACAATTTGCTTCAAAACTCTGTTTTCTACGATTTGTCAAACATTTGTCGTTTTTCCACCAACATGACGTCATCAAAACATCAGTATTTCCCAAATTTCTCAACCAATTCGAATGAAATTTTTTTTACAGCATACGTATTATTGTTGTATACTTAGCTACTGAAAATATCAGCAAGATGCGCTGCATGTCTAAAAAGTTATGCAAGAAAAACCTCAGGGGGGGTCGTTTTAGGACCCCCCCCCCCCCCCCTCCCCGTAGGGCGAGGGTTAAGTTTAAGGGCAGCTTTTGTTACTTTGTGACAAATTTTCTTCAAGTTCACAAAATGCTGCCTATTTTTTAGTTCAAGAACATTTTTGAAGTTTGCACGAGACACAAAGCAATATGATACACTGGTATCGCATGCATAAAATTTACTAGTCATAAAAAAAAACACCTACCCGCCCCGGCCAGCCTTGGAATTTTGGCCATTTTCTGGACTTTTTGGGTCCAAAGAATTTTGCTCTCTTCATTTTTTCTAGAAATGTGTTCTCTTCACCTGATCTTACCGACATTGTAGTTGAAATATAATTCAATTTTCCTCACAAGGATTCCTTTTCCTCACAATTTTCCTCTGTCTAAAAATGAATTTCCTAACAATACAATTTTACTCTCCAACTATGGATTTTTACTCTCTGGGACCAGGTCATGAAACGAAAAATGCAACACTAGTTCCCCCCCCCCCCCTGTTCATCAGCTGTCTGAGGCTGCCCTTGACTGCACAAATTACATATTTGAGCACCATTCACAGCACTTTAGATACGAAGGTTACAACTGATATTGCAAATACATATAGCCAACGTTTTGTCAATTAAACAAAACAAAATGTTGAAATAGGGACACCCTCAAAATGTAGTGGCTAAATCTGTCGAGTTCTCAGATTTGGGTATAGATAGGGGCACCACTGCAATTGATGACCCCCCCCCCCCCCCCCCCCCCCTCTTGAAGATTTTTTGGATCTGTCCCTGGAGTTTGGCACCCTCTTGAGGGCTTGGCCTCCCTTGACAGATTTATAAATATGCCACTGCATGGGTAGCAATGTAAAGCATTTAAATAATACTCAAGTATTTTAGCCCAAATGCATCACAATTGGCAAGTATGAGAAACATGCATTACAGTGGTAGCAACTGGCAACATGCAGCATGCAACTCCATTACAGTCCTTGTTACAAAGGTAAGGTAAACAACTGTGCAAAGCTAGACATAAAGATATAAAGACAAAAGAAAAGCGCAACAAAGAGCCTCTTGGGCCCATCCAAGGATGCACATCCCCCCTCCGCCAACCTGCCTAAAATAAGCTTAATCCCACAAGTATTTTTGAACTAATCCCTTCTCTGTAAAGTATGTATCTAATCTAATTTTGAAGGAAGCAAGTGTCACTGCAGCAGTGACATCCCCTGGTAGCTTATTCCAATGTTGATATCCTACAACCCTTCCACTGAAAAATGACTGTTGTAGCCTAGTCCTACTTTGTTTCATAATGAGTTTCATAGACATTGACATGTAACACCAGACATTCTGATATCTTCACACCATACTTTCCATGTCATTGGCAATCCACCTACATACCTACCATATGCCACAATATGTAATGTTGAGAACAGGAAGTAAACACACTACTTTTACTTTTAAATTTAAGAATTATCCAGGATGTATGCTGGATAATTCTTAAATTTGTTGCTATAAAATAGTTGAACCAGCCAATCTTTTGAGACTGGGCTGATAGTTGAATTTGAGACTTAAAGGAAATAGTTCACCTTGGAATTTTTTTACCAAACACGATTTGATTATATTTTTAATACAATTTCTTTTTATATTGTCAAAAATGGCCTTATATCGCGCCGATTCAGGACAGAAGGCCGTAAATTTGTATTGTTTATCAAAACTATATGCATACTCTCTGAGTCAGAGTCCTGACGTCATGAAAATGTAAAAAATGGTTCAGCCAATCAGATTTGAAAGTAGTCGCGTAAAGATAGACTCGTATTGGAGATGTGCCAACCAACGGCCAGCGATCGTTTGCTAGCACCAGCTACAAGCTGATTGGCTGATGGTATAGCCTCTGCCTGGGCTAAAACCAGTACAACATGCTTTCGCCAGCACCGCATTCCTTCGCCAAAAACTCAAATACATTCAGCTGGAGTCTTTTTGGTCAAGAAAACTTGCAGATAGGGGTTTCCCAACACAGGCTACAAAACTGCTATCTCAGTTTAAAACTAATGTTGAAGGTGAACTATTTCCTTTAAAGGGGGAAACGTGTCTCTACTGAGTGGTAAAGCAACAGAGGGCAATGATTTACTCTATGATTTTAAAACATGACAGGTCATGAGGACAACCCAATTTAATTAATTTGAACAGGGACAAATAACTGAATTGACGTTTCAACTTTCACTTACGGTGGGTATTCGGAGAAAGGTGTTGTGCAAATCCACTCATCAGACATCAACTAGATCAGCAAAGATCAAGAAGAGGCTCGTGGAGAGCTAGCTAATAAACTTCCGAACCTCAATCCCAAGCGACCACATTTCACTGGGCCTTGCATTTCACTTGCAGCGTCGGTTGTTGTTGTTGTTGGGTTAGGGCGAGTAGCTTGCAGCGTCGGCCAGTCGCAACATATAAAGTTCAGTGGCCGCAGCATAAAGATCGTCGCTAGTGCGTATGTTTACATGTCAATCTGAGTGTCAACTTTCAGTTACCAAATGATTCATGATAAAGGGAAAACTCCAGATTCGTTGTAATGATTACATTTACATATTGTTTTGTTATATAAATAATACCACAGGCAAGATTAATAAATAGCTAATAATTATTGAATTAAGCTGTTTGAAATATTGATATCAAACATGAACTTCAACCACGCGTACGACGTGGATTTAATTTCTTACTACGCGTGAAGGGAGTACCTACGTCTGGCAATACGTACCATGTTTGATGTCAATGTCCTCATACGGCCTCTGCATGGATGACTCCCTACGATTCGCGACCGGCAACCACGATGTACCCATCACATGAACACACCCCGATGTAATGTACGTCGCACGCTCTGAGCACCGCACACAACCCGGCCTGTCCGAAAGCACAGCAGCCGACGGGCCCGATTGGCCGAACCACGCGAACCGCGCAAACAACACTCCCGGTTTATCCGCTGCCGGCTCTGAGGCGCTGACGTCACTGTTCTCAGAGAGCGCGCCCGGTCCCGGGCCGCTCTGTTGACATGTGTGCCGGTGCCGGGGTACCGGGGCGGGCCACGCCGTGCCGGGCTGTGGTGGGAGCAAAAACCGGCTTTGCGGGGCACGAGCCGGGAGCAGCGGTCGGCGAGTCAGCGGTCCTGCGGTCAGCGGTGTGCCGCCCGCTGCCCGCTGCCGGCTGCTGGAGCGGAGTGCAGAGGCCAGAGTTCGTAGGTTCCGACTGGCCTGGCTCGGACACGCATGACCACGCGCTAACGGGTGTATGACGTATGTATTGAGGCTTTTGCTTTGAAGCGAACCGTATACTTGTTCCGTTGATTATATGTTGCTCACACCTGTCAGCCAGAGTCGGAGTCAGCAAAATTGTACTGACTTCGCCTCCGACTCCGCACGTCAGATCTAGACCTACCCGACCCAACCAGAATTTCCAACCCTGACATTTGACACGTTTCCGGATAACCGGCGTTTGATGAAATTCGTAACGTTTTCAACGCTTAATTTATACTGGGGTTTCGTCTGTTTTTGTTTGTATAATGGAAAACAATACGCTGATATCAGGCCAGCTATAATTATCCAAGTCTTCGAATAAAACATCATGTAAATGGTCACCCACATACATATACAATATACATCAAAAGGTAGAAAATTAACTAGAAATAGTTAACCCTCGCCCGGGTAGGGGGTGGATGCCACCCCCCCCCCCCCCCCCCTCCCTCGGTTGTTTTCTGGAATAACTCGCGTATTTTCCAACCAATTTCGATGCAACTTTCAGTACCCTACTTTTGAAGAAAAAAAAAATCCCACATGCTCTGAAAATTTTGCATTTCTAACCCACATGACCCGTGACCTATGACCTGTTTCTCAAGGTCATGTCAGGCGCAACAGGCGTCCCGCAGTATCGATGCTTGCAACTTGTGCAGTTTCCGAATGTGTGTTGTTCATGAGCATATCAGCATAGACGTAGGAGCCAGGGGGGCAGGTGGGCAGCCCCCCCCCCAACATTTTTGATTTTAACATTACGCCTATGGGCGTTGCATGGAAAGAATCGACTTCAGAATGCCTCCTGTCCCCCCCCCCCCCCCCCCCCCCAACTTGAACATAGTTCCTACGCCCCTGAGCATATGTACAGGTGTTTCCAGGTGAAGTTATGGTTTCCAATGAGATTGTGACCTCGATTGACCTTTTCAGAGGTCAACTGAGGTCATTGACCTCCGATGACCTTAGATGACTTTTTTGGGCTTCTGGCGGTTTATAGGACATTTTGTGACGCTGATTTCAAATTTGGAATCCATTTTACATAATTATATGTTCCACTGGGGCCATGCACTTCCACAGGTCAACCGAGGTCACTGATGACTGACCTCAGATGACTTGACATGGCCTTTTTGGAATTTGTCAGTTTTTAGGACATTTTGTGACGCTGATTACGAATTTGGCACCCATTAAAGGAAATAGTTCACCTTGGAAAATGTTTACCCAACACGATTTGATGATATTTTGTAATACAATTTCTTTTTATATTGTCAAAAATGGCCTTATGTCGCGCCGATTCAGGACAGAAGGCCGTAAATTTGTATTGTTAATCAAAACTATATGCATACTCTCTGAGTCAGAGTCCTGACGTCACGCGAATGTAAAAAATGGTTCAGCCAATTAGATTCGAAAGTAGTCGCGTAAAGATAGACTCGCATTGGAGATGTGCCAACCGGCGGCCGGCGATCGCTTGCTAGCACAGCTGCAAGCTGATTGGCTGATGGTATAGCCTCTGCCCGGGCTAGAACCAGTACAACATTCTTTCGCCAGCACCGCATTCCTTCGCCAAAAACTCAAATATATTCGGCTGGAGAGTCTTTTCAGTCAAGAAAACTTGCAGATAGGGGTTTCCCAACACGGGCTACAAAACTGTTATCTCAGTTTAAAACTAATGTTGAAGGTGAACTATTTCCTTAATAGTTCACCTTCAACAGGGGTTTTGAACTGAAAAAGCAGTTTTGTAGCCCGTGTTGAGAAATCCTTATCTGCAACTTGTCTTGGCTGAAAAGACTCTCCAGCCGAAGATATTTGACTTTTTGACGAAGGAATGCGGCGCATATATGATGTACCGTACCGTCTGAAAGTGCCAGCACTGCCAGGGAGCATGCGCAGACCAATAACGCACACCATAAAATTAATAATTTACGACCTTCTGTCCTGAATTGGCGCGATGTAGGACCATTTTTGAAAAGAAAAAAAGAAACTGTATTACAAAATATATTAATATCGTGTTCTGAAAAATGTTCCGAAGGTGAACTACTTCCTTTAAGCATAAAGGAAATAGTTCACCTTCGGAAAATTTTCAGAACACGATTTCATTATATTTTTTAATACAGTTTCTTTTTTTCTTTTCAAAAATGGTCCTACATCGCGCCAATTCAGGACAGAAGGTCGTAAATTATTAATGTTATGGTGTGCGTTATTGGTCTGCGCATGCTCAATGCAGTGCTGGCACTCTCAGACGGTACGGTATATCATATATGCGCCGCATTCCTTCGCCAAAAAGTAAAATATCTTCGGCTGGAGAGTCTTTTCAGCCAAGAAAAGTTGCAGATACGGATTTCTCAACACGGGCTACAAAACTGCTATTTCAGTTCAAAATCCCATGTTGAAGGTGAACTATTTCCTTTAAAACGTGCACAGCTCTAAAAGGATATGACTTACTGAAACAGACGGCGCGCATTCAGCGGAGCACTTCAAAATTGACTCGCCGAGACAGCTATAGTCATCGGACTCGCCGATACAGTTATAGTCATCGGACTCCCCGAGACAGCTATAGTCATCGGACTACACTCTAACGGGCCGGGCCGGCGAGACTCTCACGGGCCGGGCCGGCGAGACTCTCACGGGCCGGGCCGGCGAGACTAACGGGCCGGGCCGGCGAGACGCTAACGGGCCGGGCCGGCGAGACTCTAACGGGCCGGGCCGGCGAGACGCTAACGGGCCGGGCCGGCGAGACTCTCACGGGCCGGGCCGGCGAGACTCTCACGGGCCGGGCCGGCGAGACTCTCACAGGCCGGGCCGGCGAGACTCTAACGGGCCGGGCCGGCGAGACTCTCACGGGCCGGGCCGGCGAGACTCTCAGAGTCCTATCAGAACCATTCACCATACACTCCGTAAGAAAATGTGAAAGCCAAGATAGTAGGCTAGAACACGGATTAGATTGCGCTAGTTTGTATGTGCGTGTGGGGTTGGATGGGTGTCCACTGTACGCCCAATGTTCCGCGTAAAAACCGTAACCGTTTGTGGCGGAACGAAGCGAAACGGCGGCGGGGCACGGATCCCGGCGGCGGCTGGCGGGCACGCCACCGTGCAGCTGGTAAAAACTTACCAGCCGTACGATACTGAGGCAATCAGATGCCACAAGCTCACGACGGGCCGGCGAGAAACACGACGGGCCGCCGAACAGGCTACCCACGCATTGTTTTTCCGATGATAGGCTTTGGACATCCACCTGCCAAATCTTGTTATACTTTCGGGTTTCGTGTACGGCACATGCACTGTATTTGTCTGATGAATCACAAAGTTGCATATAATTTTATCGGTCATGCAGAAGCAGATATGAAGAGAAGAACGGGCACCGAAATGTTTGAAGCCTTAGAGGGATTATACGGGTTTCCGTCCTGAAAGTACATGCACTCTTTTGCAGTTTTATGAGCTTTAAACACGTTTAAGACATATAACAGGGACCTCAATGCTCATTTAGTCCATTATTTCAGAAATTATCAGCGTTAAAACTTGGGCGTTCTTTAGACTAGTATCAAATAACGAGTACTTGATCGGCACTACTGTTCACCACTTTTATCTTAAGATCAATTTTAGAGTTTTGAATTATCTGCAAGTCCTACACTGGATCACAAAATGATTATGCAATTCAAAACTGACGGGACTTTGTATTACTACACACTGTTCGTTGAGGTTTTGTGTTTTTGTGGTTTTCTTTTCTCTGGCCTTTAGCGTTGAGAATTTGGTGGTGGCGTATTAATTTTTTGGCATGACAATTCATTTAAAATATAGAATTTTATGGAAACTAGGTAACTTTTGCTGTCGTTGGAATAAAACAAGTTTATTTTCTTTCAAATATTGCTTATTTTACCGGAAATATGCCATACGTGAGGCGTTTTTATTACCATAAAAGAGATGACTGGCTCTGCCTCAGCCGGTCCTGCAGAAAATACGCGGTGGCATCACCGCGCACTTTGGAATGTCCTTACGTGCAGAAGAGGTCATTTCCAGAAAAATGTGGCTACCGTGGGACTTCTACCGCCTTTATAAGTACGTTTTACTATGTAACTCAATTATTCTGGGAAAAACCCGTATAAGGCGCGCAAATTTTTCCAGTTCAAGTTCCCGAATTTCTTCTTTTCTGAATGCATGACTGATACTATTCGACCTTTATTCTCAGCAGGTAATCTATGCTATTTATTATTTTGTTATTACTTCTCAGTAGGTATTTGTATCTTTGGACTAAGTATTGCTATTGTCACTCATCATATACAACAAGCGCGAGGTAGAGGACCTGTGATCAAGGCAAGCGTTAAGTAGACGTACGCGCGTTTTTATGTACAAGTCCATTATTTTTTTATGAATATTTAACTGCCATTAATGTAATTAGTTAATTACCGAGCGGGCGCGAAGCGCCCGTGAGGTTTCTCGTCAACTTACTAGACAAATTTACATTTGACTCGGCCCGGCCAGACCCGGCCATACAGACGCTTTTCGGAAGCTAATAACTTTGCAACCACTGCTCTGATTGAGATTGGGTTTTCACCATTGGATAGGACCATCAAATACATTTTGATTTTGTTGTAGTGCGTTCTGATAGGAGTGGTACCACAGCGCGTGGCACCTGCAGACGTCGAAATGAACACAAATCATTCTTGATCAGAAATGGCTTGATTTATATAAGTTTTGTATACGCTAAAGCGTGTGAAGCGTGCCCGCGGCTCCTTCTATGGCCTAACGCCTGCTGGTATCTTCAGCAAAGATTTAGTCCCCTTGGACAAGGCATTCATGTGGCGCACGATTGTGGCTCCTTCTCTGACCTTTGGAATCGCAGTTGTCCCGCTCCGGCCTGAGGATGTCAGTGAGCTTGAAAGCTTTCAAGCTCGCCATCTCAAGGCGGCGCTTGGACTGCCACCTCAGGCCCACCATTCAGCCCTACTTGCGGCACTTGGAGTGCCAAGCATCCAGGAGACCCAGAGATGCATGGTTTTTCGCGGGCTTTGCAATGTCTTTAAGTCAGAGCACAGGCTGTCCAGAGCCATGACGCGAGGCTTAGCCGTGCTAGCTGTTGGCTCTTCCCAGCTGGATGGATCGTTTCTGGGGCTCGTGCATAGTATGTGTAATTATAATTTTGAAAATGTTCTGTCTTTGGCCTCGGGGAACATCGACCCAGAAATGATCCATCCGCAGTCAGAGCCTGATGGAGTCGTTGACTCACTCCGTTTTTTGGCATCGTGCACAGATGAAACTGCTCGTCATCTGTTGCGCCTTATGGTGATGCCATGGTATTAGGTAATCTATGGTGATGCCGACCTTTTAGCCTTGATGTGGTCTCTTGGGATATTGATGTTGTACTGTACAAATTCGTGATGCTCTGTTTTTGTGCAATGATGTGTGTGCGCACTGGCCACTGCTCTTGGAATTTGTCACTACTTGTGATGCAAAATAAACGTGATGATGATGATGATGATGAAAGCATGCATCCGCTCAGGACGTGCTCCCTTTTGGCGGATTCGAGAAAGGGGATCATGTACAATTTAATAAAACTGAATTTTTATGTTGGCATGCATGGAGGCCTGGAAATTTGTATGGAGGACTAATAGGGCTAAAAGTACTATGTGTTACTACTTACTACCACGTGTGCTCCCGTACCGTTTCATATTTCAAACCTGTTTTAGCTTTACCAGTGCGCGCGGCCATGGTCATCGCCCAAAAAGGCGTTTTACTGGTTGAATATACCTAGTTGCAGGGGTGGTAAAGTGTTCTGTCCTTATGTGTAAGGTCGGGGACAAAATGCTCCTTCCCATGAAGTACTCAGGGGTCAAAATGCCAGTAAAAATATATTACCTATGTATATGTCATTCCTGGGAAAATTTACCAAGCGATCATGTCCTTAGAAATACTGATCGCCAAAATCACTTCGGATGTAATATTCACTTAATCATCATATTCATCACGTCAGCACTTTTTTTAAATTAGCAGTTGCGTTTCAGTTCTTGATTCTCAATAATTTAGTTTCACCGATATTGCCGACGAAAAAATATATACCAGTTATCTAGTTAGACAATTGCTCCCCCGGGGGTGGGGGTCGGAGTGCTTGTGTATTTTCAATGGATTGAGTCTGAGATGGACTGTCAGGACAGACGATTTCATTGTTCTGGTACTTTGAGAGTTCTACTATAAATAGTAGAAAATCCGGTTCATTCAGCATGAACATTCACATTCCAGTTATACCGTGCATCCTGCGCAATTACGTCGTTTATGGCGAATGGTGGAAGACCCTATACGAAGGTAGAGTCATCCGGCGATTTGACCGAATCCGACTTAGGAATGGTGACGTCATCTGGATGGAGAATCCCTTACCCCTATACAAATAAATAATAACTCGCAATTTTTGAAAGACTATATAGATAATTCTACTGGGCCGAATTACAAACAACATGCTCTGAAAGAAAGACTGATTCAAGCTCTCTAACTTATCTAAATAACATTTTGCTCCTAAGTCACTCCTATTTTGACAGCGAAGGAGCTCTTATCTTACTCCTTCGCTAATGTTAAGAGGTTGGTTTGGTTTGGTTTGTGGACCAAGAAGCACCGTATCCTCTTGGGACCAAGGTGCTAATTGGAACTCTCATCCTGTTCCGAGGGGTATGGGGAGCCGGGCTGACTTTTTGAGAGGACCGCCGAGAGATTGAACCCCGGTCCCCGCCCCCGGCACAGAAGTTAAGTATCTTACCACTGCGCCGAGTTGCTTCCCAAAATTACAACTGAAATGTAAGCAACGTGTTTTTTTTCGCGTGTGAAATGCGTCAGATAAGTATCCAGCAAGGTCACGGCATTGGCGGCCGCTGCGCAGCCGACTTTCGGTCTCAAATACAAGTCCTGCGCTCAGCCAGGAACGGAGGTTTAGTGAGAGCGTGATAGGGTTTAGTGGTCGACTAGATACACATGACGTCATATGGCAAACTAGGCATCTGATGCATTTCTGCGCCCACGTTGTTTACATTTCAGTTGTAATGTCGGAGTCGTTGCGGGCGGTCGGCTGAGGCGATTGACGGGTGATACAAATTATTATTGTTAGGTAAGTAATTAGAATGTTCCTGTTTTGAGTGCAGTTCTGATGAAATTAGACATGCAGAATTAGTATAAAATATTCAATTTACCAATATAAGGGTGTGCAAAAGCCAATATCGCCCAATAATTAGCTATAGATCTTTGTTTGGTTTTAACCCGCGCCGTGCCGGTGCTCGGCGCCACCTTCGCCGTGCCGGGGGTAGATCCCCCCTCTAACTCGAAAACTAACAGGGCTAGAAAGACGCAGAAAAGGGCGCTCGAAAGCTCTCGACAAGCGCAATCCAAGGTAATTCGGATATTCTTTTCCTCAAGTCAATATTGAGGTCACCAGAGGTCATCAAATGTCAGACTTTCCAGTTTTAGGACTTCGCCCCAGAAACTCCCAGATATCACAAGAACTGTGATAGCAAGGAGTAAACGGAATAACCAATGGAAAGCTCCAAATGCAATCGTTAGTGTCCTTAAACTTTAACTCAGGTCAATAGTTTAGGTTCTAGAGCTCATCAAATGTCAAAAGGCTATTTTGTTTACAAAACAGTTTATCACAAATAGCTGTTTACTTAATAAAGACGAGGCAATAATTTTGACGCAATCGTGTTTGTCTCGTCGAGGCGCTTCACTCAAATTGATATTAACCAGGTTAAGTCAACATGAAAATGTGACCTCAGGTCAAGGTCAAGTGGTAACCCAAGTAGGTCATGTTGCATATGGAAAGACGTGCCGTGACGAGACAAACACATCGGTTGCGGTTTCACTTCTCTATCGTCATTATGGCAAGAGTTATTGCCATACAACTGTTGGTGACCTCGGATGACATCGGCTGACCCTGTAGGGGTCACTGAACAAAAATGGCGCATAGGTCATCAATAATGGCCTATAATAACATGATCCAGAAGGAATTAGACTGCAATATTGCGTACCCTTGGAATAGGAAGCATTTGAATATTTCCCCATTGACTTATAATGGGGAGGTAACGAAATTGACCCGACCGTAGGTCGCTGATATAAAAAATCCAAGACAAACGAATTGTAGATGTATATGACCTTATGAAATCCCGTACGTGTAAAACCAATCATCCACAAACTGTGACTGTGGTACGACCACAAGTTATTTTTTAGGTGGGGTCACGTGACCTGGTCTGGTGACCTGACCTGAGATGACCCGAGGTATTTTTTTAAACATAATGTGGACAATTGATGCCCAAACAGCTGTGCCAAAAACGGCGGCGCTGCGCGCTTCCGTTTTCCCGCTATCCGCAAAGAAAAACTGAGGGACACACGCCCCCCCCCCCCCCCGGCACGGCGCGGGTTAGAATATAGGGATGATGTGAGCGTGCAGCCAGGTGTTAGGGTATTCATGTGAAATAAAAAAATGACCCCAGCTGAGCTGGGGTCATTTTTGTATGTGCAACTTTTGGTCGGGGCCACTCAAAGCACTGTTATCACCCCTGCCTAGTTACCTAAATGTAACGAGAAGATGAAACAAATGTTTATTCTTGTATCAATCAATAGACTAACTCATGCGACAGCCCGAACCCGGGACCGCACACTGTGCCCGACCGTACCTTACCGCGACCCTCCGCGTCTCTCCGCGCCTCGCCGACACCGCGACGGCGGAAAAACCGTCTGCCGCCGCACGTGCAGCCGCACGTGCGGTACTTCGCGGGGCACTTCCGCCCCGCGCGGCCAATACACAATAATCACTACACCCTCCCCATGATCTCAAAGAGCATACACAATCACACCGACACTAATCATACATCGACCACCAATTCACAAGCGCTATACCTACACCAACTCAAGCATCGTCTGCACAACACAGGCGCTGCGGAGGCTGTCGGTTGCGCTCGCTCCGTCGCAGAGGCGGATCTTGTGGAGCCGGTTCATCACCACCGGCGGCATCGCTACACGACTCTAAGTCCACATCCTCGCGCGCCGGGACGTACAGCGGCGGTGCGTCGCTGGCTCGACTGCTGGAACAGTCACTGTCTGCCGCCACTCCGTCGTGGCGCCGCCGCAGGCACCGCACGTGCCACGGCAGTCCGTCGACTTCCACCACCTGTGTAGACACGGTGCCGGTCACCACCCCCCTCCGAGACGGCTCTGTGCACCGCGCTCCCCGCCGCCTCACCCACACGGCGTCGCCCACCTCGTAGGCCACAGCGGCGCCGGGCGGCGCGATGTCCGGCTCAGCTCCGGCGCGCTCCGGCACCGGCTGATCAGCGGCCGGCCGCACACAGTCGCGCACCGTATATCTGTACAGTCCCCCGGCAGGGGAGCTCGCCGCGTTACTCCCGTCACGGGGCGTCACATTGTACAGATGTACAGCCTCCGAAATCGAGCAGCGTTTCCGGGCGGCAATCACTTTCACAGTCCGATGCACACGCTCCACAATCCCGTTTCCGCCCGGCTCGTACACCGCCCGAAACCGCAGCTTTACTCCCCACTTAGCAGCGAACGCAGCGAATCGCTGACTGCGGAAGACGGTGTCGTTATCCGCCAAGATCTCCACTGGTGCCCCACGCTCGAGGAACAGCTGCTCGAGGTGGCTGGCGACCTCGTTGGCGTCTGCATGGCGCAGCGGGCGCCACACACAGAAACGAGACGGCCCACAGTCGATGATGGAGAGGTGGCTTTGTCGCTGATGATGTGTGACGTCGATGGCGATGCGTTCCCACGTCTCGACCACGCCGAGCGAGCCGTGGTCCCACTGTGTAGGGGCCGGGTCGATAGAAGAGCACACATCACACTTTCCTACGACACTCCGCACTTCGGAGCGTGAAATATTCCTCGACACATCGCGCCGCGCGAAATACAGGGTCCGTCGGATCCCAGGGTGGCCCGCCCGCTCGTGCACTTCTGCGATCGCCGCACGAGTCTCAGCCACATCGCACGCCCTCTCACCGGCACCGCACACCGCACGGCCCTCACACGCTCCGCGCGTGCTGTCATCACACACCACGCGCTCGTCCGCGCCCTCGCTACGCAGCCACTCCTTGGGGACTCGTGTCAGGGCGTCCGCCCGATTTTCCGCCGACCTCACCAGCGTGACGGACAGCGTCAGCCGGAGCTCCTCCACCAGCTGTCGGATGATGTCTACCCGGCGTCGGATCAACATCTCGGCTTGAGCCTTCGTCCGTAGCCGCGCTCGGCCGCTGAGGGCGTCGTCAATCCACCGGTGCACGGTGGCAGAGTCCGTGCGGAGGTCAATGACCTTCACGCCCCAGGCGATCGCCATGTTGACACCGCGAACGGCGGCGTCCAACTCGGCCATGTTGATGTGCAGCGCTGCAGAGTCCTCGCCGCGTAGCCAACAGGCGTCCTCCACGATGCCGTCATCCGGTGTCTCGACGACAACTCCTGCGGCGATCGAGCTGGCGTCGACCCAGATGATGGCGCTGTCGCCGGAGAAGCACCACGGGCCGCGCGCTGGGTCAGCAGCTGACAGACGGTCCGCCACGGCCGCGATCTGTCCTCGCAGCGCCGCGTCGTCAGCGACATCATCCCAGCCGCGGGTGACAGCATTCACCCGCCGTTTGAGCCACGCTACGGCCGGCCGTAGCCAGCCGCAGACCGGCAGGTGCGCCACCAGCTGACCACACCAAGAGAACACGGCGCGGCGGGTCACTTGTTCGGGCGGCACCGCGACGCCGTTGTCGCGCGTCCACCGCAGCGCGCCGGCCTCTCGCCGCACACGCAGGCCGAGCAGGCGCGCGCCGTCCGCAGCCCGCTGCGGTGGCTTGCACTGAAGGCCGAACCGGGCGAAGTGCCGCACGACTTGGTCCGCGCTGACGATGTCCTCATCGACCAGGAGGTCGTCCACATACGGGAGTACCGCACGTTCGATGTCTGTGTCCTGCGCCAGCACTGCACGGACGACGGCCTTCATGATCATGGGAGCGACATTCAGTCCAAAGCCGAGCCGGGTGAGGCAGTAGCGCTGCCCTCGGACGATGACGGTTTGGAACGGCCACAACCGTCTTTCCAGGCGGAGCTGCAGGTAGGCTTTGCGCAGATCAACGACGGCGGTGCGCTCCCCGTGGCGACGCCACTTCCTCATTTGATCAGCGCAGACGTCCGCGTCCGCCGTGTGAGCCGTTACGAAGCCGTTTAGCTCCCTGTAGTCCAAGACGGGACGCACCTTGACCTGGTTGTTTTGTTGCACTGCCATCAGCGGCACCAGCCCGCGCGGCGGCCCGTCCGCCTGCTCGTCGTACGGGAGGAGCCAGCCATTGGCGATCCACGCGTCGATCTCACGGTCGAACTCTTGCCGCGCGGTCGGAGCGATCCCGTACTGTGCTACCCCGTTCGTCAGGCAGTCAGGCCCGGCCCCGTTCGCCCACTTCCACGCGACGGTCCACTCACGTCGATCCGCGTCGAAGCGTGCCGTGAAGTCTGCAGCGTCGACCGCGGGCGGAGGGCGCCAGGCAGCACCGCAGAACCGCACGTCAGACGGCGCCCGCACACTTATGCCTCCCAGCGCTGAGATGCCGGACATACCGAGGAGCAGGTCCACTCCCATCGGCCGATCTTCCAAAACCAGCACCTCGAGCCGCGCCTGCTGACCGGTCAAAGTCCGCACGTCGATACTGCCCACCCCGGCACAGCAGAACTGATCGCCGCTCAGCGTGGTCACACTGATTCGGCGCGGGCGCCACCGCCGGCAGCACCTGGCATACACGAGCGTGTCTGTACAGCCTGTGTCTATCAGCGCACTGCACTGCCGATCGCCGATCAGCACGGAAATCACAGGCAGGGTGCCGCCGGTCACTGCGCGGGAGACGACGCCGGCGCTGACTCGCCATCTCCCGAGGCGTTTCCCGGCGTGTTACGAGGGCAGGACACGGAGATGTGGCCCACCTCTCCGCACGTCCAGCAGCGCCGCTTCGGCCAGCGAGTCAGGCGCGGCGGTCCGGCACGCGGGCGCGGGTTACCGCGCGGCGCCGCCGCCGCTGCCGCCACCGCCGCGACGCACTCATCGCTGAGTACCGCGCGCGAGCGAGCCAGCACGCCGGGCAGATCGAGGCCTTCCGCCCTGCTCCCGGCCCGAATGGCATGCCGGACAGAGTCCGGCAGCCCGGAAACAAACGCACAGACCAGTGCGCGATCCGGGACACCTCCAAACAGGGCCGCAAGGCGCCGGAGGGCGGCCAAGAACACATCCGGCTCTCCCGGCTGGAGACGGCGGCTCGAGAACGCGTCAAACGCGGCGAACTGGTCGAGGGCGAATGCCGCATACAGGGCATCACGCACAGCCTCCAGCGATCCGCGGCTTTCAGCTGGCAGCTGGGACCAGACGGCGAAGGCGCCACCCGTCAGCCGCAGCGGCAGCACCGACGCCAGCGACACCCCACGGAGTTCACACAGCAGCTGGGCTCTTTCGTACCACTCAACTACATCTGTCGAACCGTCATATTCAGCAACGATCCGCACGTCGAACGCTGACATCACCGACGCCGGCTGGGCACTCACCACGGTAGCGTCTGTCAGCCCAATCCTCACTGCGTCGGCGCCCGCCACAGGCACTGTCGACATGATGCTTGAGTTGCGTCCGAGCGAAGGCCGAAATAGCTTGTAACGAGAAGATGAAACAAATGTTTATTCTTGTATCAATCAATAGACTAACTCATGCGACAGCCCGAACCCGGGACCGCACACTGTGCCCGACCGTACCTTACCGCGACCCTCCGCGTCTCTCCGCGCCTCGCCGACACCGCGACGGCGGAAAAACCGTCTGCCGCCGCACGTGCAGCCGCACGTGCGGTACTTCGCGGGGCACTTCCGCCCCGCGCGGCCAATACACAATAATCACTACACTAAATGAGAGTGATGATAAAGTGGTGATGATTAATCCCAAATCGTAGGAATGCCTGGAAGAAAAGTCACAGTCACAGCATTTTAGTTTTCTTCGGCATTCCGGAGATTTATTCTTGGGGGGTTAAATTAGCAGGTAGCTTTTCATTTCCGTCTGTCTGTACAAGGTTTCTGACGGCTAGCGAGAAAACCGTGTGCGGCACTCGCACCAAATTTTCAATGTGCATACTGCATAGACATGTCCGGCGGATTTGTGCTTTTGCACTTTCCAGGGGTTCAGAGTGCACGTGGTACGTGCTGCGAGGCACCTCCGAAATCGGGATTTCTGGGGCCTGCAGGTCACATGTTGCGACGCCGGTGCATCAAACTTTGTGAAAATATAGACGCTACAGGAGATTACGTGCTTTGTGTAGTGGCGACGGTGCAGGGTGCACAGGACGCCAGCACGGGGCATCGAAACAATTTTGGGGCACCTCCGCCTGGTAGATTCGTATCCGAAAACGGTGCGAGCTACGGGTACCAAAACCAGTGTGCGGATAGGAAATGAAACCGGCTTCCACCATTTGTCACCGTCGTGGCTCCCACCCAACCGATATGCACGTGAGCGCGTGACAAGGGCAGAAGGGGTGTACATCCGTACAATGGTACCCTCATGGGGACCTGCGGTTTCAAGCTTCGTGTTTCAAGTTGCTAGCTATGTGTATCAAAACCGGTGTATGTGTAATGCTGGTAACATTGAATAACTGTACAGCCGACTTCTTCAGCATTCAGCATTTAGTTCACCACAGGGCGGACCCGGCCGCTGACAAAGAAACGCCAGCTGGTATACAGAGAACCAAGAGAGCATTAATCGCCGGGCACCACCGGCCGACAATTCACCCTCCCATCACGTACGAAGACCGGATGGCCCCCCTCCCCCTACCAGAAACCAGCAGAGCAGGGCGTGCCGAAGCCACTGGCCAGAATTCCGCCGACTCGCAATTACGACGTAGCTGGCCGGCAGCGGATCAAGCAGAGCTACCAGTGAGACGGCCGGCCAAGAAGCCACTCGCGCCTAAGGCGGCGGTGGAGGGACGGTCGGCGCATACTAGGCAGCTGGCCGGACGCAGGTGCGTGTCAGGAAGGGACCAGGTGGGACGTAACGTCCTATTTGGTCTTCACACCATCCAGACAAATGGAGAGCAGCACTCTCAATCGCCAGGTGTGTGAACCCGAGAAGTGACGCCACGCCCCCTGCGCAAACTCAGACACCCGTACGCCTAGGCCAGGTGTGAACAACAACGGATATAACTGCTTAGCCACGCACCCGGGTTAACCAGAACAGGAAACAACACCGGAGCGCCCTAGCAAGAGGCCGGAGGGAGCTGATTAACTGGTTAACCAGAACAGGAAAACACCACAGGTGTTGTGATTCTGTTGCGTTTCCTTCATATGGAAGCTCTTTCCTTTCTCGGGTAAATATGGAAGCTCGCATTGTTTATGTCTCTGACAATACATCAGTAGACTACGGAATCTCAAGGTGTGTTGACGTGGCACGGAACTGGTAGTCTTAACATGGCGCGGTCGGTAGGACCGTTTCAACAGTGACATTCGGCCACGATTGTGTGATAGTTCCGGTGGCGGACGCTCATCTCGTGTTTCATTGGAGGTAACGTGCCGATGATTGTGTGCGGGAAAGTCGAGTGGCGAGTCGAGTGGCGCACAGGTGACGACTGCATCTCGTGGGTGCGCAGGCCGGCGATCTCGGTGCTGTGCATCTCTAGACGTCTGGTGTGAACTCCGTGTCCAGGGATGGCCTTTCGCTGAGCATATGTGCTACCGAAAGCCATCATCCCGCCACGCCGCCGCGTCAACGTCCCTCGTTCCGGCGTCTCGCCGGTTTGGCTCCGTGCCAAGAAACATGGCGGACAGTGAGCCGCCAGTCGCCGCGGGTGGAGACAAACAAAAGCCGTCAACAGTGGATAGGCTGACGCAGCTGGTCATGCAGCAGCAGCAACAAATGACCGAATTGATGACGCGCCTCATGTCACCGGGGGTGCCCGCGGTACTGCCGGCGGGCACGGCTGCCCAGGGGGGGGGACCAGGACCGAGGCTGCCAATGGTCCGCCGCGGCGACGCGCACCCCCGTCGGTGCCCATGCCGCGACTGCCGTCATCTGCCTCCCTGCGGGATTTCGATGCCTGGTGCTACCGTTTCCAGGAGTTTCGCGTCTCGGAACACCTGTCAGAGCTGCCGCCCGCTGAACAGCGGGCCGCGCTGCTGTCGTCGCTGGACGACGAGTGGCTGCGGGTCGTGCGGCTAGGAATGACGGTATCCACGGCCGCGGAGGATGTGGACTCCATCATCGCAGCCATGCGCACACACCTGCGGCGCCAGCGGAACCCGGTGTTAGACCGGCGGGATTTCGACACCTGAGTTCAGGAATGCGGAGAGACGGTAGACGAATATCTGTGCGCTCTCCGGGAGATTGCGTCATTTTGCGATTTTTGCACGGTGTGCTACGATGACCGTCTGCGTGATCGGCTAGTGGTCGGCACACGCGACGAGGACGCCCGCCGCCGCATGCTGGAGGTTCCTGACCTGACACTCCAAAAAGCCGTCGACATCTGCCGGGCTTCGGAGAACGCGATGAACAGCAGCACGGCGATAGGCGGTTCGACGGTGTCGAAACTCTCGAGCTACCGGCGGTCGCGTAGCAGGGCAATTAGCCCCCGCAGCCGCAGCCCCAGCATCGCCAGCACAGATCGCCGACCGACCGGCCGCGCCGGGCCGGCGTGTCGGAAATGCGGCGCGCGGTCGCATATAGATGGCGCGACGTGCCCGGCGGCAGCTCGGAGGTGCCATGCCTGCAATCAAGTGGGACACTTCTGGGCTGTGCCCCAACGGGGACACCCGTGGCGGCAGCTCATCGATGTCAGCGCGCGGTCGTCAAAGATCGACGGGCGGCCGCCGGCAGCTGTCGCTAGTAGCGCACGCTGGCGCTGGCGGTGAATGCGAGCTGTCGGCCCGGCGCGCGGATCACGTGGCAGACGTGCTACAGTGCGGACAGTGCGGAGTGGCCCGCCGCACCCCTCGCGTTCGCATGCAGCTGCGCCGGGCTGATGGCAGCGTGCGGGATACGGAGTGGACGCCGGACACGGGAGCGGAGACGTCAGCCTTGTCCCTCCGCAGCGCGGATAAAATGGGTCTGCGCTGTGAGGACCTCCGGCCACCGGTATCGCGACTGCTGAATGCCGACAACCGTGAAATGAAATGCGTCGGTACCGGTGCCGTCACACTGCAGCTGGGTGACATCATCAAAGCGGTGGAGGTGTCGGTGATTCGTGGACTGCACAGTCCGCTGTTGTCCTGGCTCGACTGCGTAGAATTCGGCATACTCCCGGCAAACTTCCCGGCGCAGATTCAACAGATCAGCGGCGTCTCGTCTCTTCGGCCGGCAAGGGATCAGCATGCCGACCCTGAGGCGTATCCCGCGCCCATGGCGGAGAGCCGGGTGAACGGACCCGGGCGAGCCGCGACGTCTCCGGCGGGGATCGGGCGAGCCGCGACGTCTCCGGCGGGGACCGGGCGGCCTGCGGACGGTGCGGCGTCGTCCCGGCCGGCGGCGGAGAGCCGGGCGGACGGTCCCGGGTCGGCAGCGAAGTGTCGGACGGGCCGGGCCGGGTACGGACCTGCCCCGGCGGCCGGTGCAGCCAGCCTCAGGGGCGCCGGCGCCGGAGCGTGGCGGGCCGCGTCGTCTCCGGTGGGGGCCGGGCGGCTGGCAGCGAGGCCGGCCGGTGACTGGGGACTCGCGGATCTACAGGCCGAATTCCCCGACGTATTCGACACGTCGTCGACGCTACGCGAGATGGAGGGGGAGCCGATAGGAATCGAGCTGACGGAAGACGCTGTCCCGTTCGCCCTCTCTACGGCCCGCAATATCCCGTTCTGCTGGCGGGACGATGTTCGCCAGCAGCTGGAAGAGCTACTGGAGTAAGGCGTGATCGTCCCGGTGGAACACCCTACCGCCTGGGTGCATCCCATTGTGCCGGTAGCGAAGCGGGCTTCGGATGGCGCAATATCCGGGTGCAGACTGACAGTAGACTTCACACATTGTGCCGGTAGCGAAGCGAGCTTCGGATGGCGCAATCTCCGGGTGCAGACTGACAGTAGACTTCACACATTGTGCCGGTAGCGAAGCGAGCTTCGGATGGCGCAATCTCCGGGTGCAGACTGACAGTAGACTTCACACATTGTGCCGGTAGCGAAGCGAGCTTCGGATGGCGCAATCTCCGGGTGCAGACTGACAGTAGACTTCACACATTGTGCCGGTAGCGAAGCGAGCTTCGGATGGCGCAATCTCTGGGTGCAGACTGACAGTAGACTTCACACATTGTGCCGGTAGCGAAGCGAGCTTCGGATGAAGCAATCTCCGGGTGCAGACTGACAGTAGACTTCACACATTGTGCCGGTAGCGAAGCGAGCTTCGGATGGCGCAATCTCCGGGTGCAGACTGACAGTAGACTTCACACATTGTGCCGGTAGCGAAGCGGGCTTCGGATGGCGCAATCTCCGGGTGCAGACTGACAGTAGACTTCACACATTGTGCCGGTAGCGAAGCGAGCTTCGGATGGCGCAATCTCCGGGTGCAGACTGACAGTAGACTTCACACATTGTGCCGGTGGCGAAGCGGGCTTCGGATGGCACAATCTCCGGGTGCAGACTGACAGTAGACTTCACACATTGTGCCGGTAGCGAAGCGAGCTTCGGATGGCGCAATCTCCGGGTGCAGACTGACAGTAGACTTCACACATTGTGCCGGTAGCGAAGCGAGCTTCGGATGGCGCAATCTCCGGGTGCAGACTGACAGTAGACTTCACACATTGTGCCGGTAGCGAAGCGAGCTTCGGATGGCGCAATCTCCGGGTGCAGACTGACAGTAGACTTCACACATGGTGCCGGTAGCGAAGCGAGCTTCGGATGGCGCAATCTCCGGGTGCAGACTGACAGTAGACTTCACACATTGTGCCGGTAGCGAAGCGAGCTTCGGATGGCGCAATCTCCGGGTGCAGACTGACAGTAGACTTCACACATTGTGCCGGTAGCGAAGCGAGCTTCGGATGGCGCAATCTCCGGGTGCAGACTGACAGTAGACTTCACACATTGTGCCGGTAGCGAAGCGAGCTTCGGATGGCGCAATCTCCGGGTGCAGACTGACAGTAGACTTCACACATTGTGCCGGTGGCGAAGCGGGCTTCGGATGGCACAATCTCCGGGTGCAGACTGACAGTAGACTTCACAAAACTGAACAAGTATGTGAAGAGACCGGTATACCCGATGCGAACGCCGCAAGATGCAGTCGCCTCTATCAGCCCGGGGGCATCTTTTTTTACCAAGTTGGATGCAAAATCAGGATATCACCAACTCCCGCTGCGCGCTGAGAATACCGACCTTACCACGTTCATCACGCCGTGGGGGCGCTTCAAGTGGATCAGGGCCCCTATGGGTCTCGCATCGACTGGCGACCACTACTGCCGAAGAGGGGACCTAGCCCTCCAGGGGCTGGACAACGTGGTGAAGGTGGTGGATGATATCCTCATCTACGACGAATCACTGGAAGCACACACGGCCCGGGTCCGGGACGTACTCCGCCGCTGCAGCGCCATGGCACTACGCTCAACCCAGCCAAATGCCAGTACGCGGAGGCCGGAGTCGAGTTCTGCGGTTTCAAAGTCAATGCATCCGGCTACACGACCGACGGGAAGAAGCTCCGGGCGATCGCCGAGTTTCCTCAGCCTGGCTGCCTGACTGACCTCCGGTCGTTCCCCGGCCTGGTTAACCAGCTGGGCGAGTTCTCCGCCGACGTCGTGGCAGCCGCCGAGCCGCTCCGGCAGCTGCTGCGCCCACGGAACGTCTGGCTGTGGACGCCGGAGCAGACGAAGGCGTTCAGTGACGTCAAGCGTGCGCTCGTATCTCCTCCGGTGCTAGATTTTTTCGACCCCGGTCGTCGGACTGTGTTGGAGACCGACGCTGCGTGTGAGGGTGGTCTCGGGTTCTGTCTGCGGCAGCAGGATAACGCGGGACGCTGGCGCTTCATCCAATGCGGCTCCCGCTTCCTATCAGAAACCGAGTCCCGCTATGCCACCATCGAGCTGGAGATGCTCGACATCGCCTGAGCGTGCAAGAAATGCACACAGTACCTCATCGGCATGCAGCAGTTTGAGGTCATCACCGACCATCGGCCGCTGGTCCCGATCATCAATAGCAAGAGCCTCGCCCATATCGACAACCCTCGACTGCAGCGTCTCCGTGAGCGGCTTACCTCCTTCAGCATGGTGGCTGTCTGGCGGGCGGGAAAACTACACGCCATACCGGACGCCCTCTCTCGGGCGCCCCTGGAAACTCCGAGGTCAGACGATGAAGAAGCCGAGGAAGACATCGGTCATCAGATCAGCAGCATGATCGCCCGTATAGGCGCCGACGTTCAAGACGATGGGTCCCCGGCCAGCCCCTTCCCGGACCCAGCTCTCGCGGAGGTGCGGGGAGCTGCCCGCCGGGATCCGGAGAGCCTCGCGCTGACGGACACGATACTGGCGGGCTTCCCTGACCACAAGTCCCAGCTGGACCCGCTGGTGCGGCCATACTGGGGCATGCGGGAGAAGCTGGCCGTGGATGACGGTCTGGTCGTCTGCGGCCAGCGTCTGGTCATCCCGCTGAGCCTCCGCCCAGAGACGCTGCGCCGCCTCCACGCCAGCCACCAGGGCGTAACCCGCACCAAGCGGCGGGCCAGGCAGGCGGTATACTGGCCGAGGGTGGACCGCGACATCGAGCAGTGTGTCCAGTGCTGTGATGCGTGCCGACTTCACCTCCCCAGCCAGCAGAGGGAGCCGCTGATGCAGAAGAAGACCCCCAGCCGTGTGTTCGAGGCTGCGTCGGCCAACTTCTTCTCCTGGTCTGGGCGCTCGTACGTGGACCGCCTCTCGGGGTGGCCCATTGTCACCCACGGGGCGTACGAGGCAACTGCGCGGGACCTCATTGGCAGTCTGCGGATGATATTCGCAGCCAATGGTGTGCCACAGGTCCTGCGGACCGACGGAGGGTCCCAGTTTCCTGCAAAACTCACACGTGACTTCCTGCGGCACTGGGGCGTGGCTCATCACAGGTCTACCCCGGCCTTCCCGCAATCGAATGGCCATGCTGAGGCGGCCGTGAAGCTGGTGAAGAGCCTCGTGAAGAAGGCGACCACTCTGGGCAACCTCGATGACGACGCCTTCTCGTAGGGCCTCCTGGAGCTGCGAAACACGCCCCGGGTGGGGGGCATGTCGCCCGCCCAGATCCTCTACGGCCACCCGCTGCGGTCAGCCGTTCCGGTGCATCACCGCGCGTTTGCCACACGGTGGCAACAGACCGCGGAGTCGTATGATGAGAGAACGGCGGAGTACCAGCGCCACACGGCCGAGCGGTACGACGCGTCGGCGCGCCAGCACCGGCCGCTGCGGCTGGGCCAGCAGGTGCTCCTGCAGGACACCAAGTCTGGCGCCTGGGACCGGACCGGCGTCATCTCTGGGGTAAGACACCGGCGGGACTACCTCATCCGCCTCCCCAGTGGACGTGTCTACTGGCGTAATCGCCGGTTTCTACGCCCGCTGCGGCCCCTCGTCACGAGTGGCGGAGGTGAAAGAGACAACGCAGAGCTCAGCACGGACGTGCGCCGCGGAGCTGACGAGGAACCGGGTAGTGCCGCGGTCGGAGTCGCGCCCGGGGAATGCCTGGTCCGCCCCGGTGGCGCCACGGATGCTGGTACCCGACCGGTGCCGGGCGAGGCCGGGTCAAGAAGCGTCGTCGCCACGACAGCCCCTGGCTCGGCCGGCGGCTCGCCGAATGTCGCGGCCGACGCTGCGGCGGACGCTGATGTCGACACCGCACCGGAGTCTGCAGTGTCGCCGCCGCCTCTGCCTCGGCGTGAGTCGAGGACTCGTCGGCTTCCTCAGAGGCTGTCGGTCCGCTGGTCCGACCCTTCGTACGAGTATGTATAAGTGCGAAGGAGCACTTAACGCACAAAGGCCGCATTTGATTTTGTATTTTGATGCGTTCAGAGTTAGACGTTTTGCTTTCATCCCCTCGCAAGCGTCTTGGGGGAGATGTTATATCTCGGGGGAGGTGTTGTGATTCTGTTGCGTTTCCTTCATATGGAAGCTCTTTCCTTTCTCGGGTAAATATGGAAGCTCGCATTGTTTATGTCTCTGACAATACATCAGTAGACTACGGAATCTCAAGGTGTGTTGACGTGGCACGGAACTGGCAGTCTTAACAACAGGAAGCGAATTTGGCGGATCAATCAGCACATGCCGTTTAACGTCGGATGTCGCTATCTAGCCCCGGAAGGGACGATAGGAAACACCAACAAGAGTCGGAGGTAGCTGGTCCGTCAAAAAACAGGGGAGACCCGTTTAACGTCGGATGTCGCTAACCAGTCCCGGAAGGGACGATAGGAAACACTAACAAGAGTCAGTTCAACAGGCCGGAAGGGACCATTTAGCAGACGGAAGCCCACCGTCGCAGAGGGCAGGTGGACGGGAAGTCACACGGCCGGCCTCGGAAGTAAGAGGAGATATAACGGGCGGAGGTGGAGAACAAGAGGAGTCACTCGCGGGAGAGAGCCGGGGCAGTCGCGCCGAGACATGGAGCCAGGAGGGTCGCGCCAAAGGAGAGTACGCCATCACTGACGTCAGCAGACGCCAGGAGGTGGCATCCTTACAGCGCCGTGAGGCGCGGGCCCGACACTCTGCCTGGGGTGTCATGCTTCGGAGTCGACGATCAGCGCATCAGATCGGTCTCCAGTCGACAAGTAAGGGATCTCGCTCGCTCCTCTAGCCCGCTATATATCTGATAATCCATTATCTAACTCAACCTACGCCCCGCACCCCACCAGCCATGTTATTCACTCTGGACGACCCAGGCTGGGGTGTTGGTTCGGGCGATATGACGTCACTCGGCGGGGAGGGGCGACTCAGCTGTTCCCGTCCCAGCCCGGGATAATGGGGCTGTTCACCCGTGGGAGGGCATCAGCGGGGAACAGGGGAGGGGTATGTGGACAGACCACGCATTTGGGGGCCGGGCAGAGGATGTTTGTATGAGCGCAGGGGAGGGTTAGGCAGAAGGTGTTTGTATGAGCGTGGGAAAGGCCAGACAGATATGTTGGGGGGGGGGCAGTGAGGGCGGAACGAAAAGGTGCGGCTGGCCGGCAACTTGGCTTAATGGATCGAGGAGCGGGCCAGCGGCAGGGAGATAGGTGAGTTTTTAATCGTTAGTGGGGCGGGGGAGTGTGTGTGGTGGTGGGGCGGCACTTGGCACTAGGAGGTCGGCATACATTCGGTACTTGTAAATACAACAATGGGTGTGAACAGCCCTGCCGAGCAGAATGGACGAACGAAAAAGTGAGCTACGTAGGCTGGGCGGAGCCCGCATGTCGGGAGGGCAGGTGGCCGGCGCAGATCACGGCCACAGCGGGGACCGGGCCCAGGACAGCGGCGGACGTAATATCGGGAACACGATGACGTCACGAGCCATCCCGGAATCTGGTCACGGCACAGTCTCGGACCACGAAATCTGGCAACGAATCGCATGCAGTAAGCGTCGCTTCTAGTGATTATG